>JAPZAG010000780.1:0-52404 GCA_027475135.1 Bactrocera correcta | reverse complement strand
AATCTTATATTGAGGTATAAAGTCGATTTTGTTGTATGTACTCATTTAGCAATCGATATCGAAATGCTTCAAATCATTAGTTTAACATATTTAAGTTAATTAACCTTCTTTAACGTATCGAAGGTGATATAATGTCATGGCGGCATAACCACAGTACATTTGGAAGAATTCCGTAATCTTATATTTAAGTATAAAGTCGATTTTCTTGTATATACATATTTAGCAATCGATATCGAAATGCTTCATATCATTAGTTTAACAATTTGAATTAATAAACCTTCTTTAACGAACTGAAGTTGGCATAAAGCCTTGGCGGCATAACGGCAGTGCATTTAGAAGAATTCCGTAATCTTATATTTAGGTAAAAAGTCAATTTTATTGTATATACACATTTAGCAATCTATATCAAAATGCTTCAAATCATTAGTTTAACATATTTAAGTAAATGAAGCTTCTTTAACGCACTGAAGTTAACATAAAGCCATGGCGGCATAACAGCAGTGCATGTAGAAGAATTTCGTAATCTTATATTAAGGTATAAAGTCGATTTTCTGGTATATACACATTTAGCAATCGATATCAAAATGCTTCAAATCATTAGTTTAATATTTTTAAAGTTAATTTACCTTCTTTAACGTTTTGAAGTTGATATAAAGCCATGGCGGCATAACGACAGTACATTTGGAAGAATTCCATAATCTTATATTTAGGTATAAAGTCGAATTTCTTGCATATATGCTTAAGCAATCAATTTCGGATGCTTCAAATAACTGGTTTAACATATTTAAGTTAATAAACCTTCTTTATCTTATTGAAGTTTACATAAAGCCATAACGGTATAACGGCAGCGCATTTGGAAAAATTCCGTAGTCTTATATTTAGGTATAAAGTCGATTTTGTTGTATATATACATTTAGCATTCGATATCGAAATGCTTCAAATCATTAGTTTAAAATATTTAAGTTAATTAACCTTCTTTATATTATTGAAGTTTACATAAAGCCAAAACGGTATAACGGCAGTGCATTTGGAAGAATTCCGTAGTCTTATATTTAGGTATAAAGTCGATTTTGTTGTATATATACACCTAGCAAACGATATTGAGTTTAACATATTTAAGTTAATTAACCATCTTTATCCTACTTAAGTCTACAAAAGCCTTAACGGCATAACGGCAGTGCTTTTGGGAAGAATTCCGTAATCTCATATTTAGGTATAAAGTCGATTTTCTTGTATATACTCATTTGGCAGTCGATATCGAAATGCTTCAAATCATTAGTTTAACATATTTAAGTTAATTAAGCTTCTTTAACGCACTGAAGTTAACATAAAGCCATGGCGGCATAACGGCAGTGCATGTAGAAGAATTCCGTAATTTTATATTTAGGTATAAAGTCGATTTTGTTGTATATACTCATTTAGCAATCGATATCGAAATGCTTCAAATCATTAGTTAAACATATTTAAGTTAATTAACCTTCTTTAACGTATCGAAGGTGATATAATGTCATGGCGGCATAACGACAGTATATTTGGAAGAATTCCGTAATCTTATATTTAGGTGTAAAGTCGATTTTTTTGTATTTACATATTTACCAATCGATATCGAAATGCTTTAAACCATTAGTTTAACATATTTAAGTTAATAAACCTTCTTTAACGTATCGAAGGTGATATAATGTCATGGCGGCATAACGACAGTACATTTGGAAGAATTCCGTAATCTTATATTTAGGTAAAAAGTCGATTTTCTTGTATATACACCATATATACAAGAAAATCGATATCAAAATGCTTTAAATCATTAGTTAAACATATTTAAGTAAATAAAGCTTCTTTAACGCACTGAAGTTAACATAAAGCCATGGCGGCATAACGGCAGTGCATGCAGAAGAATTCCGTAATCTTATATTTAGGTATAAAGTCGATTTTCTTGTATATACACATTTAACAATCGATATCGAAATGCTTCAAATCATTAGATTAACATATTTGAGTTAATAAACCTTCTTTAACGAACTGAAGTTGGCATAAAGTCATGGCGGCCAAAACGGCAGTGTGTTTAGAAGAATTCCGTAACCTTATATTTAGGTATAAAGTCATCATTAGTTTTACATATTTAAGTTAAAAAACCCTTCTTTAACTTATTGAAGTTGATATAAAGCCATGGCGGCATAACGACAGTACATTTGGAAGAATTCCGTAACCTTATATTTAGGTATAAAGTCGAATTTCTTGTATATATGCATTAAGCAATCGATTTCGAAAGGTTTCAAATAACTGGTTTAACATACTTAAGTTAATAAACTTTCTTTAACGAACTGAAGTTAACATAACGCCTTAACGGCATAACGGCAGTGCATTGAGAAGAACTCCGTTAACTTATATTTAGGTGTAAAGTCGATTTTCTTGTATTTACACATTTAGCAATCGATATCGAAATGCTTTAAAACATTAGTTTAACATATTTGAATTAATAAACCTTTTTTAAACGAACTGAAGTTGGCATATAGCCATGGCGGCATAACGGCAGTGCATTTAGAAGAATTCCGTAATCTTATATTTAGGTATAAAGTCGAATTTTTGTATATACACATTTAGCATTCGATATCGAAATGCTTCAAATCATTAGTTTAACATATTTAAGTTAATTAACCTTCTTTATCTTATTGAAGTTTACATAAAGCCATAACGGTATAACGGCAGCGCATTTGGAAGAATTCCGTAGTCTTATATTTAGGTATAAAGTCGATTTTGTTGTATATATACACCTAGCAATCGATATCGAGATGCTTCAATTCAATAGTTTAGCATATTTAAGTTAATTAACCATCTTTATCGTACTTAAGTCTACAAAAGCCATTACGGCATAACGGCAGTGCATTTGGAAAAATTCCGTAATCTCATATTTAGGTATAAAATCGATTTTGTTGTATACACAAATTTAGCAATCGATATCGAAATGCTTCAAATCATATTAATCATATTTAAGTTAATTAACCCTCTCTATCTTAATGAAGTCTACAAAAGCCTTAACGGCATAACGGCAGTGCATTTAGAAGAATTACGTAAACTTACATTTAGGTATAAAGTCGATTTTCTTGTATATACTCATTTAGCAATCGATATCGAAATGATTCAAATCATTAGTTTAATATATTTAAGTTAATTAAGCTTCTTTAACGCATTGAAGTTAACATAAAGCCATGGCGGCGTAACGTCAGTGCATGTAGAAGAATTCCGTAATTTTATATTGAGGTATAAAGTCGATTTTGTTGTATGTACCCATTTGGCAATCGATATCGAAATGCTTCAAATCATTAGTATAACATATTTGAGTTAATAAACCTTCTTTAACGAACTGAAGTTGGCATAAAGCCATGGCGGCATAACGGCAGTGCATTTGGAAGAATTCTGTAATCTCATATTTAGGTATAAAATCGATTTTGTTGTATATACACATTTAGCGATCGATATCGAAATGCTTCTAATCATTAGTTTAACATATTTAAGTTAATTAAGCTTCTTTAACGCACTGAAGTTAACATAAAGCCATGGCGGCATAACGGCAGTGCATGCAGAAGAATTCCGTAATCTTATATTTAGGTATAAAGTCGATTTTCTTGTATATATGCATTAAGCAATCGATATAAAAATGCTTAAAATAACCGGTTTATCATATTTAAGATAATAAACCTTCTTTAACGAATTTAAGTTAACATAAAGCTATAACGCCATAACGGCAGTGTATTTCGATGAATTCCGTAATCTTATATTTAGGTATAAAGTCGATTTTCTTGTATATACACATTAAGCAATGGACAACGAAATGCTTCAAATCATTAGTTTTACATTTTCAAGTTATTTATAACAAACCTTCTTTAACGCACTGAAGTCTACATAAAGCCTTAACAGTATAACTGCAGTGCATTTAGAAGAATTCCGTAATCTTATATTTAGGTATAAAGTCGACTTTCTTGTATTTACATATTTAGCAATCGATATCGAAATGTTTCAAATCATTAGTTTAACATATTTAAGTTAATTAACCATCTTTAACGTATTGAAGGTGATATTAAGCCATGGCGGTATAACGACAGTACATTTGGAAGAATTTCGTAATCTTATATTTAGGTATAAAGTCGATTTTCTTGTATATATACACTTAGCAATCGATTTTGAAATGCTTCAAATCATTAGTCTAAAATATTTAAGTTAACAAACCTACTTTAGCGAACTAAAGTTGACATAAAGCCTTGGCCGTATAACGGCAGTGCATTTGGAAGAATTCCGTTATCCTATGTTTAGGTATAAGGACAAATTTCCTGTATTAGCACATTTAGCAATCGATGTCGAAATGCCTCAAATCATTAGTTTAACATATTTAGGCTAAATTACCTTCTTTAACTTACGGAAGGTGACATAGAGAAATGGCGGCATAACGGCAGTGCATGTAGTAGAATGCCGTAATCTCATATTTAGGTATAAAATCGATTTTGTTGTATATACACATTTAGCAATCGATAACGAATTGCTTCAAATCATTAGTTTAACATATTTAAGTTAATTAGCCTACTTAATCGTACTGAAATTTACATAAAGCCTTAACGGTATGACGGCAGTGCATTTAGAAGAATTTCTTAATCCTATATTTAGGTATAAAGTCGACTTTCTTGTATATACACATTTCGCAATCGTTTTTGAAAAGCTTCAAATCTTTTGTTTAACATATTTAAGTTAATAAGCCTTCTTTAGCGAACTGAAGTTAACATAAAGCCATAACGGCGTAACGGCAGTGCATTTGGAAGAATTCCGTAATCCCATGCTTATGTATAAAGTCAAGTTTCTTGTATTAGCACATTTAGCAATCGATATCGAAATGCTTCAAATCATTAGTTTAACATATTTAAGTTAAATAAAATGCTTAAACCTACCGAAGGTGACATAAAGCCATGGCGGCATAACGGCAGTGCATCTAGAAGAATTCCGTAATCTTATATTTAGGAATAAAATCGATTTTGTTGTATATTCGCATTTAGCAATCGATATAGAAATGCTTCAAATCATTAGTTTAACATATTTAAGTTAATTAACCCTCTGTATCTTACTGAAGTCTACATAAAGCCTTGACGGCATAACGGCAGTGCATTTAGAAGAACTACGTAACCTTATATTTAGGTATAAAGTCGACTTTCTTGTATATACTCATTTAGCAATGATATCGAAATGCTTCAAATCATTGTTTTAACATATTTAAGTTAATAAAGCTTCTTTAACGCACTGAAGTTAACATAAAGCCATGGCGGCATAACGGCAGTGCACGTAGAAGAATTCCGTAAACTTATGTTTAGGTATACATTCGATTTTGTTGTATATACACATTTAGCATCGATATCGAGATGCCTCAACTCATTAGTTTAACATATTTAAGTTAATAAACCTTCTTCAAGAACTGAAGTTGGCATTAAGCCATGGCGGCATAACGTCAGTGCATGTAGAAGAATTCCGTAATCTTATATTTAGGTATAAAGTCGATTTCCTTGTATATACACATTTAGCAATCGATATCGAAATGCTTTAAATTATTAGTTTAACATATTTAAGTTAATAAACCTTTAACGCACAGAAGTCTACAAAAAGCCTTAACGGCAGTGCATTAAGAAGAATTCCTTTAACTTATATTTAGATATTAATTCGATTTTCTTGTATATACACATTTAGCAAGCGATACCGAATTGCTTCAAATCATTAGTTTAACATATTTAAGTTAGTTAACCTTCTTTAACGTATTGAAGTTGATATAAAGCCATGGTGGCATAACCACAGTGCATTTAGAATAATTCCGTAATCTTATATTTAGGTATAAAGTCGATTTTCTCTTATATACACATTTAGCAATGGATAATGAAATGCTTCAAATCATTAGTTTAACATATATAAGTTATTTAACCTTCTTTATCTCACTGAAGTATACATAAAGCCTTAACGGCATAACGGCAGTGCAGTTAGAAGAATTACGTAATCTTATATTTAGTTATAAAGTCGATTTTCTTGTATATACTCATTTAGCAATCGATATCGAAATGCTTCAAATCATTAGTTTAACATATTTAAGTTAATAAACCTTCTTCAACGAACTGAAGTTGGCATAAAGCCATGGCGGCATAGCGGCAGTGCATGTAGAAGAATTCCGTCATCTTATATTTAGGTATAAAGTCGATTTTCTTGTATATACACAATTAGCAATCGATATCGAAATGCTTCAATTCATTAGTTTAACATATTAAGTTAATAAACATCTTTTAGCTTACTGAAGTCTACATAAAGCCTAAACGGTATAACGGCAGTGCATTTAGAAGAATTCCGTTATGTTATAATTTTATATTTATGTATAAAAACGATTTTCATGTATTTACAAATTTAGCAATCGACATCGAAATTCTTCAAACCATTAGTGTAACATATTTAAAATAATTAACCTCCTTTAACGTATTGAAGGTGATATAAAGTCATGGCGGCATAACGACAGTACATGTGGAAGAATTCCGTAACCTTACATTTAGGTATAACGTCGATTTTCTTCTATATATACATTTCGCAATCGATATCGAAATGCTTCAGATAACTAGTTTAGCATATTTAAGTTAATAAACCTCCTTTAGCGAACTGAAGTTGACATAAAGCCATAACGGCAGTGCATTTGGAAGAATTCCCTAGTCTTATATTTAGGCATAAAGTCGATTTTCTTGTACATACACATTTTGCAACCGATATTGAAATGCTTCAAGTAACTGGTTTAGCATATTAAAGTTAATTAACCTTCTTTATCTTACTGAAGTCTACAAAAGCCTTAACGGATTGTTTGAATATACGCATTTAGCAATCGATATCGAAATGCTTCAAATCATTAGTTTAACATATTTAAGATAATTAACCCTCTTTATCTAACTGAAGTCTACAAAAGCCTTAACGGCATAACGGCAGTGCATTTAGAAGAATTCCGCAATCTTATATTTAGGTATAAAGTCGATTTTCTGTATATACTCATTTAGCAATCGATATCGAAATGCTTCAAATCATTAGTTTAACATATTTAAGTTAATTAACCCTTCTTATCTGAATGAAGTCTACAAAAGCCTTAACGGCATAACGGCAGTGCGTTTATACGAATTCCGTAATCTTTTATTTAGGTATAAAGTCGATTTTCTTGCATATACTCATTTAGCAATCGATATCGAAATGCTTCAAATCATTAGTTTAACATATTTAAGTTAATTAACCCTCTCTATCTTATTGAAGTCTACAAAAGCCTTAACGGCTTAACGGCAGTGCGTTTAGAAGTACTACGTAATCTTATATTTAGGTATAAAGTCGATTTTCTTGTATATACTCATTTAGCAATCGATATCGAAATGCTTCAAATCATTATTTTAACATATTTAAGTTAATTAAGCTTCTTTAACGCACTGAAGTTAACATAAAGCCATGGCGGCATAACGGCAGTGCATGTAGAAGAATTCCGTAATCTTATGTTTAGGTATACATTCGATTTTGTTGTATATACACATTTAGCATCGATATCCAAATGCTTCAACTCATTAGTTTAACATATTTAAGTTAATAAACCTTCTTCAAGAACTGAAGTTGGCATTAAGCCACGGTGGCATTACGGCAGTGCATGTAGAAGAATTCCGTAATCTTATATTTAGGTATAAAATCGATTTTTTTGTATATACACATTTAACAATCCATATCAAAATGCTTCAAATAACTGGTTAAACATATGTATTTAAGTTATTTAGCCTACTTTATCTTACTAACGTTTACATAAAGGCTTAACTGTATACCGGTAGTGCATTTAGAGGAATTCCGTAGTCTTATATTTAGGTATAAAATCGATTTTCTTGTATATACAGATTAAGCGATCGATATCAAAAAGCTTCAAACCAATAGTTTAACATATTAAAGTTAATAAACCTTCATTAACGAACTGAAGTTAACATAAAGGCTTAACGGTATAACGGCAGTGCATTTAGAAGAATTCCGTAATCTTATGTTTTGGTATAAAGTCGATTTTCTTGATTACACACATTTTGCAATCGATATCGAAATGCTTCAAATCATTATTTTAAAATATCTAAGTTAATAAGGCTTCTTTAACGCACTGAAGTTAACGTAAAGACATTGCGGCATAACGGCAGTGCATGTAAAAGAACTCCGTATTCTTATGTTTAGGTATAAATTCGATTTTCTTGTATATACTCGTTTAGCAGTCTATATCGAAATGCTTCAAATCATTAGTTTAACATATTTAAGTTAATAAACCTTCTTTAACGAACTGAAGTTAACATAACGCCATGACCGCAAAACGGCAGGGCATTTAGAAGAACTCCGTAATATTATATTTAGCTATAAAGTCGATTTTCTTGTATAAACACCTTTAGCAATCGATATCGAAAAGCTTCAATCATTAGTTCAATATATTTAAGTTAATTAACCTTCTATACCTTACTGAAATTTACATGAAGCCTTAACGGTATAACGGCAGTGCATTTAGAAGAATTTCTTAATCTTATATTTGGGTATAAAGTCGATTTTTTTGTATATACACATTTGGCAATCGATATCGAAATGCTGCAAATCATAAGTTTAACATATTTAAGTTAAATAACCTTTTTTCACGTACTGACGTTTATATAAAGCCTTAACGGCAGTGTATTTCGATGAATTCCGTAATCTTATATTTAGGCATAAAGTCGATTTTCTTGTATATACACATTTAGCAATGGATAACGAAATGCTTCAAATCATTAGTTTTACATTTTCAAGTTATTTATAATAAACCTTCTTTAACGCACTGAAGTCTACATAAAGCCTTAACGGTATAACTGCAGTGCATTTAGAAAAATTCCATAATCTTATATTTAGGTATAAAGTCGATTTTCTTGTATTTACATATTTAGCAATCGATATCGAAATGTTTCAAATCATTAGTTTAACATATTTAAGTTAATTAACCATCCTTAACGTATTGAAAGTGATATAAAGCCATGGCGGCATAACGACAGTACATTTGGAAGAACTCCGTAATCTTATATTTAGGTATAAATTCGATTTTCTTGTATATATACATTTAGCAATCGATTTTGAAATGCTTCGAATCATTAGTCTAACATATTTAAGTTAACAAACCTACTTTAACGAACTAAAGTTGACAGAAAGCCTTGGCGGAATAACGGCAGTGCATTTGGAAGAATTCCGTTATCCTATGTTTAGGTATAACGACAAGTTTCTTGTATTAGCACATTTAGCAATCGATGTCGAAAGGCTTTAAATCATTACTTTAACATATTTAAGCTAAATTACCTTCTTTAACTTACCGAAGGTGACATAAAGCCATGGCGGCATAACGGCAGTGCATGTAGAAGAATTCCGTAATCTCATATTTAGGTATAAAATCAATTTTGTTGTATATACACATTCAGCGAAATGTTTCAAATCATTAGTTTAACATATTTAAGTTAATTAGCCTACTTTATCGTACTGAAGTTTACCTAAAGCCTTAACGGTATGACGGATGTGCATTTAGAAGAATTTCTTAATCTTATATTTAGGTATAAAGTCGATTTTCTTGTATATACATATTTCGCAATCGTTTTTGAAAAGCTTCAAATCTTTTGTTTAACAAATTTAAGTTAATAAACCTTCTTTAGCGAACTGAAGTTAACATAAAACCATAACGGCATAACGGCAGTGCACTTAGAAGAACTCCGTAATCTTATATTTAGGTATAAATTCGATTTGCTTGTATCTACATATTTGGCAATCGATATCGAAATGCTTCAAATCATTAGTTTAACATATTTAAGTTAATTAACTTTCTTTAACGTATTGAAGTTGATATAAAGCCATGGCGGCGTAACGACAGTACATTTGGAAGAATTCCGTAATCTTATATTTAGGTATAAAGTCGATTTTCTTGTATATAAGCATTAAAAAATCGTTATCGAAATGCTTCAAATAATAACTTTAACATATTTAAGTTAAACAACCTTTTTTAACGTACTGATGTTTATATAAAGCCATAACGGCAGTGTATTTCGATGAATTCCGTAATCTTATATTTATGTATAAAGTCGATTTTCTGTATATACACATTTAGCAATCGATATCGAAATGCTTCAAATCATTAGTTTTACATTTTCAAGTTATTTATAATAAACCTCCTTTAACGTACTGGAGTCTACATAAAGCCTTAACGGTATAACTGCAGTGCATTTAGAAGAATTCCATAATCTTATATTTAGGTATAAAGTCGATTTTCTTGTATCTACATATTTAGCAATCGATATCGAAATGCTTCAAATCATTAGTTTAACATATTTAAGTTAATTAACCATCTTTAACGTATTGAAGGTGATATAAAGCCATGGCGGTATAACGACAGTACATTTGGAAGAATTCCGTTATCTTATATTTAGGTATAAAGTCGAGTTTCTTGGATATATGCATTTAGCAATCGATATCCAGATGCTTCAAATCATTAGTTTAATATATTTAAGTTAATAAACCTTCTTTAACGAACTGAAGTTTACTTAAAGCCATGGGGGCATAACAGCAATGCCTTTAGAAAAATTCCGTAATCTTATATTTAGTTATAAATTCGATTAAGCGATATCGAAAAGCTTCAAGTCATTAGTTTAACATATTTAAGTTAATAAACCTTCTTTAACGTATTGAAGTTGATATGAAGCCATGACGGCATAACGACAGTACATTTGGAAGAATTCCATAGTCGTATATTTAGGTATAAGGTCGATTTTCTTGTATATATGCATTTAGCAATCGATATCGAAATGCTTCAAATCATTAGTTTAACATATTTAAGTTAACAAACCTACTTTAACGAACTAAAGTTGACATGAAGCATTTGGAAGAATTCCTTTATCCTATGTTTAGGTATAAAGTCAAGTTTCTTGTATTAGCACATTTAGCAATCGATGTCGAAATGCTTCAAATCATTAGTTTAACATATTTAAGCTAAATTACCTTCTTTAACCTACCGAAGGTGACATAAAGCCATGGCCGCATAACGTCAGTGCATGAAGAAGAATTCCGTAATCTCATGTTTAGGTATAAAATCGATTTTGTTGTATGTACGCATTTAGCAATCAATATCGAAATGCTTCAAATCATTAGTTTAACATATTTAAGCTAATTAACCCTCTTTATCTTCTCGAAGTCTACATAAACCCTTAACGGCATAACGGCAGTGCAGTTAGGAGAATTACGTTATTTTATATTTAGGTATGAATTCGATTTTCTTGTATATAGTTATTTAGCAATCGATATCGAAATGCTTCAAATCATTAGTTTAACATATTTAAGTGAATAAACCTTCTTTAACGTATTGAAGGTCATACAAAGCCATGGCGGCATAACGACAGTACATTTGGAAGAATTCCGTATTCTTGTGTTTAGGTATGAAGTAAATTTTCTTGTATACACACATTTAGCAATCGATAGCGAAATGCTTCAAATCATTAGTTTAACACATTTAAGTTAATTAACCCTCTTTATCTTACTGAAGTCTACAAAAGCCTAAACGGATTGTTTGAATATACTCATATAGCAATCGATATCGAAATGCTTCAAATCATTAGTTTAACATATTTAAGTTAATTAACCCTTTTTATCTTAATGAAGTCTACAAAATCCTTAACGGCATAACGGCAGTGCGTTTAGACGAATTCCGTAATCTTATATTTAGGTATAAAGTCGATTTTCTTGTATATACTCATTTAGCAATCGATATCAAAATGCTTCAAATCATTAGTTTAACATATTTAAGTTATTTTACCCTCTTTATCTTACTGAAGTCTACAAAAGCCTTAACGGCATACCGGCAGTGCCTTTAGAAGAACTACGTAATCTTATATTTAGGTATAAAGTCAATTTTCTTGTATATACTCATTTAGCAATCGATATCGAAATGCTTCAAATCATTAGTTTAACATATTTAAGTTAATTAAACGTCTTTATCTTACTGAAGTTTACATAAAGCCATAACGGTATAACGGCAGTGAATTTGGAAGAATTCCGTAATCTTATATTTAGGTATAAAGTCGGTTTTGTTGTATATACACATTTAGCAATCGATATCGAGATGCTTCAACTCATTAGTTTAAAATATTTAAGTTAATAAACCTTGTTTAGCGATCTGAAGTTGGCATATAGCCATGGCGGCATAGCGACAGTGCATGTAGAAGAATTCCGTAATCTTATATTTAGGTATAAAGTCGATTTTGTTGTACATACACATTAAGCAATCGATATCGAAATGCTTCAAATCATTAGTTTAACATATTTAAGTTAATTAACCCTTTTTTTCTTACTGAAGTCTACAAAAGCCTTAACGGCATAACGGCAGTGCATTTAGGAGAATTCTTCTTCTTCTTTACTGGCGTAGACACCGCTTACGCGATTATAGCCGAGTCAACAACAGCGCGCCAGTCGTTTCTTCTCTTCGCTACGTGGCGCCAATTGGATATTCCAAGCGAGGCCAGGTCCTTCTCTACTTGGTCCTTCCAACGGAGTGGAGGTCTTCCTCTTCCTCTGCTTCCCGCGGCGGGTACTGCGTCGAATACTTTCAGAGCTGGAGTGTTTTCATCCATCCGGACAACATGACCTAGCCAGCGTAGCCGCTGTCTTTTAATTCGCTGAACTATGTCAATGTCGTCGTATATCTCGTACAGCTCATCGTTCCATCGAATGCGATATTCGCCGTGGCCAACGCGCAAAGGACCATAAATCTTTCGCAGAACCTTTCTCTCGAAAACTCGCAACGTCAACTCATCGGTTGTTGTCATCGTCCAAGCCTCTGCACCATATAGGAGGACGGGAATTATGAGAGACTTATAGAGTTTGGTTTTTGTTTGTCGAGAGAGGACTTTGCTTCTCAATTGCCTACTTAGTCCGAAGTAGCACCTGTTGGCAAGAGTTATCCTGCGTTGGATTTCCAGGCTGACATTGTTGGTGGTGTTTACGCTGGTTCCAAGATAGACGAAATTATCTACAACTTCAAAGTTATGACTGTCAACAGTGACGTGAGTGCCAAGTCGCGAGTGCGACGACTGTTTGTTTGATGACAGGAGATATTTCGTCTTGCCCTCGTTCACTGCCAGACCCATTTCTTTTGCTTCCTTGTCCAGTCTGGAGAAAGCAGAACTAACGGCGCGGGTGTTGAGGCCGATAACATCAATATCATCGGCATACGCCAGCAGTTGTACACTCTTATAAAAGATGGTACCTTCTCTGTTAAGTTCTGCAGCTCGAACTATTTTCTCCAGAAGCAGGTTGAAAAAGTCGCACGATAGGGAATCGCCTTGTCTGAAACCTCGTTTGGTATCGAACGGCTCGGAGAGGTCCTTCCCGATTCTGACGGAGCTTTTTGTGTTGCTCAACGTCAGTTTACACAGCCGTATTAGTTTTGCGGGGATACCAAATTCAGACATCGCGGCATAAAGGCAGCTCCTTTTCGTGCTGTCGAAAGCAGCTTTGAAATCGACGAAGAGGTGGTGCGTGTCGATTCTCCTTTCACGGGTCTTTTCCAAGATTTGGCGCATCGTGAATATCTGGTCGGTTGTTGATTTACCAGGTCTAAAGCCACACTGATAAGGTCCAATCAGTTTGTTGACGGTGGGCTTTAATCTTTCACACAATACGCTCGACAGAACCTTATATGCGATATTGAGGAGGCTAATCCCACGGTAGTTGGCGCAGATTGTGGGGTCTCCTTTTTTGTGGATTGGGCATAGCACACTTAAATTCCAATCGTTGGGCATACTTTCGTCCGACCATATTTTGCAAAGAAGCTGATGCATGCACCTTATCAGCTCTTCGCCGCCGTGTTTGAATAGCTCGGCCGGCAATCCATCGGCCCCTGCCGCTTTGTTGTTTTTCAGGCGGGCAATTGCTATTCGAACTTCTTCATGGTCGGGCAATGGAACGTCTGCTCCATCGTCATCGATTGGGGTATCGGGTTCGCTTTCTCCTGGTGTTGTGCGTTCACTGCCATTCAGCAGGCTGGAGAAGTGTTCCCTCCATAATTTAAGTATGCTCTGGGCATCGGTAACTAGATCACCTTTGGGGGTTCTACAAGAGTATGCTCCGGTCTTGAAACCTTCTGTAAGCCGCCGCATCTTTTCGTAGAATTTTCGAGCATTAGCCCTGTCGGCCAGCTTATCAAGCTCTTCGTACTCACGCATTTCAGCCTCTTTCTTTTTCTGTCTACAAATGCGTCTCGCTTCCCTCTTCAACTCTCGGTATCTATCCCATCCCGCACGTGTTGTGGTCGATCGTAACGTTGCGAGGTAGGCAGCCTGTTTTCTCTCCGCTGCGACACGGCACTCCTCGTCGTGCCAGCTGTTCTTCTGCACTTTCCGAAAACCAATGGTTTCGGTTGCAGCTGTACGTAAGGAGTTTGAAATGCCGTCCCACAGTTCCCTTATACCGAGTTGTTGACGAGTGCTCTCAGAGAGCAGGAGTGCAAGCCGAGTAGAAAAACGTTCGGCTGTCTGTTGTGATTGCAGCTTCTCGACGTCGAACCATCCTTGTGTTTGTTGGCGTGCGTTTTTTGCTGCACAGAGGCGGGTGCGTATTTTGGCTGCAACAATATAGTGGTCCGAGTCGATGTTAGGACCTCGGAGCGCACGCACATCTAAAACACTGGAGACGTGTCTTCCGTCTATCACAACATGATCGATCTGGTTGGTGGTTTTTCGATCTGGAGACAGCCAGGTAGCTTGATGTATCTTCTTATGCTGGAATCTAGTGCTACAGATAACCATATTTCGGGCCCCGGCGAAGTCGATCAGCCTCAGCCCATTTGGGGATGTTTCCGCGTGGAGGCTGAATTTACCGACCGTAGTGCCAAAGATACCTTCTTTGCCCACCCTGGCATTGAAGTCGCCAAGCACGATTTTGACATCGTGGCGGGGGCATCTCTCATAAGTGCGCTCCAAGCACTCATAAAAGGCATCTTTGGTCACATCGTCCTTCTCTTCCGTCGGGGCGTGGGGCGCAAATCAGCGATATGTTGAAGAACCTCGCTTTGATGCGGATTGTGGCTAGACGTTCATTCTCCGGAGTGAATGATAGTACTCGGCGACGGAGTCTCTCTCCCACCACGAATCCAACACCAAACTTGCGCTCCTTTATATGGCCACTGTAGTAAATGTCACAAGGACCTACTCGTCTCTGTCCTTGTCCCGTCCATCGCATTTCTTGGACGGCGGTGATGTCAGCCTTTATCTTTACGAGGACATCTACCAGCTGGGCAGCGGCACCTTCCCAATTAAGGGACCGGACATTCCAGGTGCATGCCCTCAAATCATAGTCCTTATTTCGTTTGCCATGGTCGTCATCAAAAGGGGGGGCTCTCATCCGAGGCTGTTTTTTTCCTTTCATTGGGGGTGTTTTTTTACGTGGCGGGTCCCAAACCCAGCGCACAACCCTATGCAGGGGTGTTTCGCCTTCTCACTTTAGCTCGCCTTCAAACGGATGTTCTTAGGCTACCCAGAGGATACTTGGTCAAAGACCGGAAGTCGTGAGCTGCTTGAGTCATATGTAAAAGAATCGTTTCTGGCCACTCCCAAGTGAATGGCGAACAGAGAACTTTCCTCACTTGCGTGAACTTCTACACATGACCCCATCCTTTAGTTTAGGAGAATTACGTTATTTTATATTTAGGTATGAATTCGATTTTCTTGTATATAGTTATTTAGCAATCGATATCGAAATGCTTCAAATCATTAGTTTAACATATTTAAGTGAATAAACCTTCTTTAACGTATTGAAGGTCATACAAACCCATGGCGGCATAACGACAGTACATTTGGAAAAATTCCGCAATCTTATATTTAGGTATAAAGTCGATTTTTCTTGTATATACACATTTAGCAATCGATACCGAAATGCTTCAAATCATTAGTTTAACATATTTAAGCTAATTAACCCTCTTTATCTTACTCAAGTCTACAAAAGCCTTAACGGATTGTTTGAATATACTCATATAGCAATCGATATCGAAATGCTTCAAATCATTAGTTTAACATATTTAAGTTAATTAACCCTTTTAACTTAATGAAGTCTAAAAATCCTTAACGGCATAACGGCAGTGCGCTTAGACGAATTCCGTAATCTTATATTTAGGTATAAAGTCGATTTTCTTGTATGTACTCATTTAGCAATCGATATCGAAATGCTTCAAATCATAAGTTTAACATATTTAAGTTAATTAACCCTCTTTATCTTACTGAAGTCTACAAAAGCCTTAACGGCATACCGGCAGTGCGTTTAGAAGAACTACGTAATCTTATATTTAGGTATAAAGCCGATTTTCTTGTATTTACTCATTTAGCAATCGATATCGAAATGCTTCAAATCATTATTTTAACATATTTAAGTTACTAAAGCTTCTTTAACGCACTGAAGTTAACATAAAGCCATGGCGGCATAACGGCAGTGCATGTAGAAGAATTCCGTAATCTTATGTTTAGGTATACATTCGATTTTGTTGTATATACACATTTAGCATCGATATCGAGATGCTTCAACTCATTAGTTTAACATATTTAAGTTAATAAACCTTCTTCAAGAACTGGAGTTGGCATTAAGACATGGCGGCATTACGGCAAGGCATGTAGAAGAATTCCGTAAGCTTATATTTAGGCATAAAGTCGATTTTCTTGTATATACCCATTTAACAATCGATATCGAAATGCTTCAAATAATTAGTTTAACATATTTAAGTTAATAAACCTTTAACGCACAGAAGTCTACAAAAAGCCTCAACGGCATAACGGCAGTGCATTAAGAATTATTCCGTAATCTTATATTTAGATATAAATTCGATATTCTTGTATATACACATTTAGCAATCGATATCGAGATGCTTCACCTCATTAGTTTAACATATTTAAGTTAATAAACCTTGTTTAACCATCTGAAGTTGGCATATAGCCATGGCGGCATAGCGGCAGTGCATGTAGAAGAATTCCGTAATCTTATATTTAGGTATAAAGTCGATTTTCTTGTATATACTCATTAAGCAATCGATAACGAAATGCTTCAAATCATTAGTTTAACATATTTAAGTTAATTTACCCTCTTTATCTTACTGAAGTCTACAAAAGCCTTAACGGCATAACGGCAGTGCGTTTAGAAGAACCACGTAATCTTATATTTAGGTATAAAGTCGATTTTCTTGTATATACTCATTTAGCAATCGATATCGAAATGCTTAAAATCATTAGTTTAACATATTTAAGTTAATTAAACGTCTTTATCTTACTGAAGTTTACATAAAGCCATAACGGTATAACGGCAGTGAATTTGGAAGAATTCCGTAATCTTATATTTAGGTATAAAGTCGATTTTCTTGTATACACACATTTAGCAATCGATATCGAGATGCTTCAACTCATTAGTTTAACATATTTAAGTTAATAAACCTTGTTTAGCGATATGCAGTTGGCATATAGCCATGGCGGCATAGCGGCAGTGCATGTAGAAGAATTCCGTAATCTTATATTTAGGTATAAAGTCGATTTTGTTGTACATACACATTTAGCAATCGATATTGAAATGCTTCAAATCATTAGTTTGACATATTTAAGTTAAATAACCCTTTTTTTCTTACTGAAGTCTACAAAAGTCTTAACGCATAACGGCCGTGTATTTAGGAGAATTACGTAATTTTATATTTAGGTATGATTTCGATTTTCTTGTATATTTTCATTTAGCAATCGATATCGAAATGCTTCAAATCATTAGTTTAACATATTTAAGTGAATAAACCTTCTTTAACGTATTGAAGGTCATACAAACCCATGGCGGCATAACGACAGTACATCTGGAAGAATTCCGCAATCTTATATTTAGGTATAAAGTCGATTTTCTTGTATATACACATTTAGCAATCGATACCGAAATGCTTCAAATCATTAGTTTAACATATTTAAGCTAATTAACCCTCTTTATCTTTCTGAAGTATACAAAAGCCTTAACGGCATAACGGCAGAGCATTCAGAAGAATTCCGTTATCATAAATTTAGGTATAAAGTCGATTTTGTTGAATATACGCTTAGCAATCGATATCGAAATGCTTCAAATCATTAGTTTAACATATTTAAGTTAATTAACCCTCTTTATCTTAGTGAAGTCTACAGAAACCTTAACGGCATAACGACAGTGCATTTAGAAGAATTCCGTAATCTTATATTTAGGTATAAAGGCGATTTTGTTGTATATACTCATTTAGCAATCGATATCGAAATGCTTCAAATAACAGGTTTAGCATATTTATGTTAAATAAAATTCTTTAACGTAATGAAGGTTATATAAAGCCATGGCGGCATAACGGCAGTGCATGTAGAAGAATTCCGTAATCTTATATTTAGGTATAAAGTCGGTTTTCTAGTATATATGCATTAAGCAATCGATATCGAAATGCTTCAAATCATTAGTTTAACATATTTAAGTTAACAAACCTACTTTAACGAACTGAAGTTGACATAAAGCCATGGCGGAATATCGGCAGTGCATTTGAAGAATTCCGTTATCCTATGTTTAGGTATAAAGTCGATTTTCTTGTATTACGCTTTAGCAATCGATATCGAAATGCTTCAAATCATTAATTAAACATTTTTAAATGTTAATTAACCCTTTTACTT
The DNA here is from genome assembly GCA_027475135.1 of Bactrocera correcta. NCBI lineage: Eukaryota > Metazoa > Arthropoda > Insecta > Diptera > Tephritidae > Bactrocera > Bactrocera correcta. Next base: position 33,670 of record JAPZAG010000780.1, on the reverse strand, counting down.
AGTGAAGTCTACAGAAACCTTAACTGTTTAATTGCGGGTGCTTTTAAAGAAGAATTCCGTAATCTTATATTTAGTTATAAAGGCGATTTTGTTGTATATGCTCATTTAGCAATCGAAAATCGAAATGCTTCAAATCATTAGGTTTAAGCATTTTTAAATTTTAAATTTAAAACCTTCTTTAACTAATAAAGGGTTATATTAAGCCATGGGGGCATAATGGCAGTGCATTTGGAAGAATTCCGTAATCTTATATTTAGGTATAAAGTCGGTTTTCTTGTATATATCATTAAGTAATCGATATCGAAATGCTTCAAATCATTAGTTTAACATATTTAAGTTAATAAACTTACTTTAACGCACTGAAGTTGACATAAAGCCATGGCGGCAAAATCGGCAGTGCATTTGGAAGAATTCCGTTACCCTTATGTTTAGGTATAAAGTCGATTTCTTGTATTACTCATTTAGCAATCGATATCGAAATGCTTCAAATCATCATTTAAACATTTTTAAATGTTAATTAACCCTTTTACTTACTGAAGTCTACATGAAGCCTTAACTGTTTAATTGCGGGTGCTTTTAAAGAAGAATTCCGTAATCTTATATTTAGTTATAAAGTCGACTTTGTTGTATATACTCATTTAGCAATCGAAAACCGAAATGCTTCAAATCATTAGTTTAACATATTTAAGTTAAAAAAACCCCTTCTTTAACTAACTAAAGGGTCTACAAAGCCATGGGGGCATAACGACAGTGCATTTGGAAGAATTCCGTAATCTTGTGTTTAGGTATAAAGTCGATTTTCTTGTATATACTCATTTAGCAGTCGATATCGAAATGCTTCAAATCATTATTTTAAAGCATATTTAAGTTAATTAATTTCCTCCCTTTAAAATCCTTAAAACCTGAAAAATTCCCAAACAAAAGCTTAAAAACGGATTTTTTGTATATACTCATTTAGCAATCGATATCGAAATGCTTCAAATCATTAGTTTAACATATTTAAGTTAAAAAAACCCCTTTTTTATTTTAAACTGAAGTCTACAAAATCCTTAACGGCATAACGGCAGTGCGTTTAGAACGAACTACGTAATCTTATATTTAGGTATAAAGTCGATTTTCTTGTATATACTCATTTAGCAATCGATATCAAAATGTTTCAAATCATTAGTTTAACATATTTAAGTGAATAAACCTTCTTTAACGTATTAAAGGGTTCATACAAAGCCATGGCGGCATAACGGCAGTACATTTGGAAGAATTCCGTAATCTTGTGTTTAGGTATAAAGTCGATTTTCTTGTATATACACATTTAGAAAGTCGATACCGAAATGCTTCAAATCATTATTTTAAAGCATATTTAAGTTAATTAACCCTCTTTATCTTACTGAATTCTACAAAAGCCTTAACGGATTGTTTGAATATACTCATATAGCAATCGATATCGAAATGCTTCAAATCATTAGTTTAACATATTTAAGTTAAAAAAACCCCTTTTTTATCTTAATGAAGTCTACAAATCCTTAACGGCATAACGGCAGTGCGTTTAGACGAATTCCGTAATCTTATATTTAGGTATAAAGTCGATTTTCTTGTATATACTCATTTAGCAATCGATATCGAGATGCTTCAAATCATTAGTTTAACATAGTTAAGTTATTTAACCCTCTTTATCTTACTGAAGTCTACAAAAGCCTTAACGGCATACCGGCAGTGCTTTTAGAAGAACTACGTCATCTTATATTTAGGTATAAAGTCGATTTTCTTGTATATACTCATTTAGCAATCGATATCGAAATGCTTCAAATCATTATTTTAACATATCTAAGTTACTAAAGCTTCTTTAACGCACTGAAGTTAACATAAAGCCATGGCGGCATAACGGCAGTGCATGTAGAAGAATTCCGTAATCTTATGTTTAGGTATACATACGATTTTGTTGAATATACACATTTAGCATCGATATCGAGATGCTTCAACTCATTAGTGTAACATATTTAAGTTAATAAACCTTCTTCAAGAACTGGAGTTGGCATTTCCCCATGGCGGCATTACGGCAGTGCATGTAGAAGAATTCCGTAAGCTTATATTTAGGTATAAAGTCGATTTTCTTGTATATACCCATTTAGCAATCGATATCGAAATGCTTCAAATCATTAGTTTAACATATATAAGTTAATTAACCCTCTTTATCTTACTGAAGTCTACAAAAGCCTTAACGGCATAACGGCAGTGCGTTTAGAAGAACTACGTAATCTTATATTTAGGTATAAAGTCGATTTTCTTGTGTATACTCATTTAGCGATCGATATCTAAATGCTTCAAATCGTTAGTTTAACATATTTAAGTTAACAAACCTACTTTAACGAACTGAAGTTGACATAAAGCCATGGCGGAATAACGGCAGTGCATTTGGAAGAATTCCGTTATCCTATGTTTAGGTATAAAGTAAAGTTTCTTGTATTAGCACATTCGGCAATCGACATCGAAATGCTTCAAATCATTAATTAAACATATTTAAGTTAATAAACCATTAACGCACAGAAGTCTACATAAAGCCTTAACTGTATAACTGCAGGGCATTTAAAAGAATTCCGTAATCTTATATTTAGGTATAAAATCGATTTTGTTGTATATGCGCATTTAGCAATCGATAACGAAATGCTTCAAATCATTAGTTTAACATATTTAAGTTAATTAACCCTCTTTATCTAACTGAAGTCTACATTAAACCATAACGGTATAACGGCAGTGCACTTGGAAGAATTACGTAATCTTATATTTAGGTATAAAGTCGATTTTTTTGTATATACTCATTTAGCAATCGATATCGAAATACTTCAAATCATTACTTTAACATATTTAAGTTAATAAAGTTTCTCTAACGCACTGAAGTTAACATAAAGCCATGGCGGCATAACGGCAGTGCATGTAGAAGAATGCCGTAATCTTATGTTTAGGTATACATTCGATTTTTTTGTATGTGCACATTTAGTAATCGATATCGAAATGCTTCAAATCATTAGTTTAACATTTTTAAGTTAAATTACCTTCTTTAACCTACCGAAGGTGACATAAAGCCATGGCGGCATAACGGCAGTGCATGCAGAAGAATTCCGTAATCTTATATTTAGGTATAAAATCGATTTTCTTGCATAAACACATTTAGCAATCGATATCGAAATACCTCAAATCATTAGTTTTACATATTTAAGTTAATAAACCTTCTTCAAGAACTGAAGTTGGCATAAAGCCATGGCGGCATAATGGCAGTGCATGTAGAAGAATTTCGTAATCTCATATTTAGGTATAAAGTCGATTTTCTTGCGTATACTCATTTAGCAATCGATATCTAAATGCTTCAAATCGTTAGTTGAACATATTAATTTAATAAACATCTTTTAACTTACTGAAGTCTCCATAAAGCCTTAGCGGTACAACGGCAGTGCATTTAGAAGAATTCCGTAATGTTATAATTTTATATTTAGGTATAAAGTCGATTTTCTTGTATATACACATTAAGCAATCGATATCGAGATGCTTCAACTCATTAGCTTAACATATTTAAAATACTTAACCCTCTTTATCGTACTGAAGTCTACAAAAGCCTTAACTGCATAACGGCAGTGTGTTTAGAAGAATTCCGTAATCTTATATTTAGGTATAAAGTCGATTTTCTTGTATATACTCATTTAGCAATCGATATCGAAATGCTTCAATCATTAGTTTAACATATTTAAGTTATTAAGTTTCTTTAACACACTGAAGTTAACATAAAGCCATGGCGGCATAACGGCAGTGCATATAGAAGAATTCCGTAATCTTAAATTTAGATATAAAGGCGACTTTCTTGTATATACACATTAAGCAATCGATATCGAGATGCTTAAACTCATGAGCTTAAAATATTTAAGTTAATTAAACCTCTTTATCTTACTAAAGTCTAAAAAAGCCTTAACTGCGTAACGGCAGTGTGTATAGAAGAATTTCGTAATCTTATATTTAGGTATAAAGTCGATTTTCATGTATATACACATTTAGCTATCGATATCGAAATGCTTCAATCATTAGTTTAACATATTTCAGTTATTAAGTTTCTTTAACACACTGAAGTTAACATAAAGACATGGCGGCATAACGGCAGTGCATATAGAAGAATTCCGTAATCTTATATTTAGGTATAAAGTCGATTTTCATGTATATACACATTTAGCTATCGATATCGAAATGCGTTAGCTCATTAGTTTAAGATATTTAAGTTAATTAACCTTCCTTAACATATTGAAGTTAATATAAAGCCATGACGGCATAACGCACTGAAGTTAACATAAAGCCATGGCGGCATAACGGCAGTGCATGTAGAAGAATTCCGTAATCTTATGTTTAGGTATACATTCGATTTTGTTGTATGTGCACATTTAGCAATCGATATCGAAATGCTTCAAATCATTAGTTTTACATATTTAAGTTAAATTACCTTCTTTAACCTACCGAAGGTGACATAAAGCCATAGCGGCATAACGGCAGTGCATGTAGAAGAATCCCGTAATCTTATATTTAGGTGTAAAATCGATTTTCTTGCATAAACACATTTAGGAATCGATATCGAAATACTTCAAATCATTAGTTTAACATATTTAAGTTAATAAACCTTCTTCAAGAACTGAAGTTGGCATAAAACCATGGCGGCATAACGGCAGTGCATGTACAAGAATTCCGTAATCTCATATTTTGGTATAAAGTCGATTTTCTTGTATATAGTCATTTAGCAATCGATATCTAAATGCTTCAAATCGTTAGTTTAACATATTAAATTAATAAACATTTTTTAGCTTACTGAAGTCTCCATAAAGCCTTAACGGTACAACGGCAGTGCATTTAGAAGAATTCCGTAATCTTATATTTAGGTATAAAGGCGGTTTTCTTGTATATACTCATTTAGCAATGGATATCGAAATGCTTCAAATCATTAGTTTAACATATTTAAGTTAATAAAACCTTGTATTTAGGTATAAAGTCGATTTTCTTGTATATACTCATTTAGCAATCGATATCGAAATGATTCAAATCATTAGTTTAACATATTTAAGGTTATTAACCCTCTTTATCTTACTGAAGTCTACAAAAGCCTTAACTGCATAACGGCAGTGTGTTTAGAAGAATTCCGTAATCTTATATTTAGGTATAAAGTCGATCTTCTTGTATATACTCATTTAGCAATCGATATCGAAATGCTTCAATCATTAGTTTAACAGATTTAAGTTAATTAATCGTCATTATCTTACTGAAGTCTACAAAAGCCATAACGGCATAACGGCAGGGCATTTGGAAGAGTTCCGTAATCTTATATTAAGGTATAAAGTCGATTGTCTTGTATATACACATTTAGCAATCGGTAACGAAATTCTTCAAATCATTATTTAACATATTTAAGTTAAGTTACCCTCTCTATCTTACTGAAGTCTACATAAAGCCTTAACGGCATAACGGCAGTGCGTTTACAAGAATTCCGTAATCTTATAGTTAGGTATAAAGTTGATTTTCTTGTATATACTCATTTAGCAACCGATATCGAAATGCTTCAATCATTAGTTTAACATATTTAAGTTATTAAGTTTCTTTAACACACTGAAGTTAACATAAAGCCATGGCGGCATAACGGCAGTGCATATAGAAGAATTCCGTAATCTTATATTTAGGTATATAGTCGATTTTCTTGTATTTACACATTTAGCAATCGATATCGAAATGCTTCAAATCATTAGTTTAATAATAATAAACCTTCTTTAAAGTACTGATGTTAACATAAAGCCATCTCGGCATAACGGCAGTGCATGCAGAAGAATTCCGTAATCTTATATTTAGGTATAAATTCGAGTTTGTTGTATATACGCATCTAGCAATCGATATCGAAAAGCTTCAAATAATTAGTTTAACATATTTAAGTTAATTAACCTTCTTTAACGTATTGAAGTCGATATAAAGCCATGGCGGCATAACGACAGTACATTTGGAAGAATTCCGTAATCTTATGTTTAGGTATAAAGTCGATTTTGTTGTATATACGCATTTAGCAATCGATATCGAAATGCTTCAAATAATTAGTTTAACATATTTAAGTTAATTAACCTTCTTTATCTTACTGAAGTTTACATAAATCCAAAACGGTATAACGGCAGTGCATTTGGAAGAATTCCGTTATCTTATATTTAGGTAAAAAGTCCATTTTGTTGTATATATGCATTTAGCAATCGATATCGAGATGCTTCAACTCGTTAGCTTAACATATTTAAGTTAATAAACCTTCTTTAACGATCTGAAGTTGGCATATAGCCATGGCGGCATAACGGCAGTGCATGTAGAAGAATTCCGTAATCTTTTAGTTAGGTATAAAGTCGACTTTCTTTTATATACACATTTAGCTATCGATATCGAAATGCTTCAAATCATTAGATTAACATATTAAGATAATAAACATTTTTTAGCTTACTGAAGTCTACATAAAGCCTTAACGGTATAACGGCAGTGCATTTAGAAGAACTACGTAATGTTATAAATTTATATTTAGGAATAAAGTCGATTTTCTTGTATTTACACATTCAGCAATCAATATCGATATGCTTCAAACCATTAGTTTAATAAATTTAAAATAATTAACCTTCTTTAACGTATCGATGGTGATATAAAGCCATGGCGGCATAACGACATTACAGGTGGAAAAATTCCGTAATTTTATTTTTTGGTATAAAGTAGATTTTCTTGTATACATATATACATTTTGCAATCGATATCGAAATGCTTCAGATAACTGGTTTAACATATTTAAATTAATAAACCTCCTTTAGCGAACTGAAGTTGACATAAAGCCATAAGGTCAGTGCATTTGGAAGAATTCCTTATTTAGGCATAAAGTCGATTTTATTGTATATACACATTTTGCAATCGATATCGAAATGCTTCAAATAATAGGTTTAGCATATTTAAGTTAATAAACCTTCTTTATCTTACTGAAGTTTACATAAAGCCTTAACGGTATAACGGCCGTGCATTTGGAAGAATTCCGTAAACTTATATTTAGTTAAAAAGTCGACTTTGTTATATATACTCATTTAGCAGTCGTTATCGAAATGCTTCAATTCAGTAGTTTAACATATTTAAGTTAATAAACCTTTTTTAACGAACGGAAGTTGGCATAAGGTCATGGCGGCATAACGGCAGTGCATTTGGAAGAATTCAGTAGTCTTATATTTAGGTATAACGTCGACTTTCTTGTATATACACATTTAGCAATCGATAACGAAATGCTTTAAATCATTAGTTTAACATATTTAAGTTAATTAACCTTCTTCATCTTACTGAAGTTTACATAAAGCCATAACGGTATAACGGCAGTGCATTTGGAAGAATTCCGTAAACTTATATTAGGTATAAAGTCGATTTTGTTGTATATACACCTTTAGCAATCGATACTGAGATGCTTCGACTCATTAGTTTAACATATTTAAGTTAATAAACTTTCTTTAACGAACTGAAGTTGGCATAAAGCCATGGCGGCATAACGGCAGTGCATGTAGAAGAATTCCGTTGTCTTATATGTAGGTATAAAGTCGATTGTCTTGTATATACACATTTAGCAATCGATAACGAAATTCTTCATATCATTAGATTAACATATTTAAGTTAACAAACCTTCTTTATCTTACTGAAGTTTACATAAAGCCATAACGGTATAAGGGCAGTGCATTTGGAAGAATTCCGTAATCTTATATTTCGGTATAACGTCGATTTTGTTGTATATACTCATTTAGCAATCGATATCGAGATGCTTCAACTCATTAGCTTAACATATTTAAGTTAATAAACCTTCTTTAATGATCTGAAGTCGGCATATAGCCATGGCGGCATAACGGCAGTTATTTAGGTATAAAGTCGGTTTTCTTTTATATACACATTTAGCTATCGATATCGAAATGCTCCAAATCATTATTTTAACATATTAAGTTAATAAACATTTTTTAGCTTACTGAAGTCTACATAAAGCCTTAACGGTATAACGGCAGTGCATTTAGAAGAATTCCGTAATGTTATAATTTTATATTTAGGTATAAAGTCGATTTTCTTGTTTTTACACATTTAGCAATCGATATCGAAATGCTTCAAACCATTAGTTTAACATATTTAAAATAATTAAACTTCTTTAACGTATTGAAGGTGATATAAAGCCATGGCGGCATAACGGCTGTGCATTTAGAAGAATTCCGTAACCTTATATTTAGTTATAAAATCGATTTTCTTGTTTATATACGTTTCGCAATCGATATCGAAATGCTTCAGATAACTAGTTTAACATAAGTTAATAAACCTCCTTTAGCGAACTGAAGTTGACATAAAGCCATAACGGCAGTGCATTTGGAAGAATTCCGTAGTCTTATATTTAGGCATAAAGTCGATTTTCTTGTACATACACATTTTGCAATCGATACTGAAATGCTTCAAATAACTGGTTTAGCATATTTAATTTAATTAATCTTCCTTATCTTACTGAAGTTTACATAAAGCCATAACAGCATAACGGCAGTATATTAATATGAATTCCGTTATCTTATATTAAGGTATAAAGTCGATTTTGTTGTACATACTCATTTAGCAATCGATATCGAGATGCTTCAACTCATTAGCTTAACATATTTAAGTTAACAAACCTTCTTTATCTTACTGAAGTTTACATAAAGCCATAACGGTATAAGGGCAGTGCATTGGAAGAATTCCGTATTTAGGCATAAAGTCGATTTTGTTGTATATACACATTTTGCAATCGATATCGAAATGCTTCAAATAACAGGTTTAGCATATTTAAGTTAATAAACCTTCTTTATCTTACTGAAGTTTACATAAAGCCTTAACTGTATAACGGCCGTGCATTTGGAAGAATTCCGTAAACTTATATTTAGTTAAAAAGTCGACTTTGTTATAGATACTCATTTAGCAGTCGTTATCGAAATGCTTCAATTCATTAGTTTAACATACTTAAGTTAATAAACCTTTTTTAACGAACGGAAGTTGGCATAAGGCCATGGCGGCATAACGGCAGTGCATTTGGAAGAATTCAGTAGTCTTATATTTAGGTATAAAGTCGACTTTCTTGTATATACACATTTAGCAATCGATAACGAAATGCTTTAAATCATTAGTTTAACATATTTAAGTTAATTAACCTTCTTCATCTTACTGAAGTTTACATAAAGCCATAACGGTATAACGGCAGTGCATTTGGAAGAATTCCGTAAACTTATATTAGGTATAAAGTCGATTTTGTTGTATATACACCTTTAGCAATCGATACTGAGATGCTTCAACTCATTAGTTTAACATATTTAGGTTAACAAACTTTCTTTAACGAACTGAAGTTGGCATAAAGCCATGGCGGCATAACGGCAGTGCATGTAGAAGATTTCCGTTGTCTTATATGTAGGTATAAAGTCGATTGTCTTGTATATACACATTTAGCAACAGATAACGAAATTCTTCATATCATTAGATTAACATATTTAAGTTAACAAACCTTCTTTATCTTACTGAAGTTTACATAAAGCCATAACGGTATAACGGCAGTGCATTTGGAAGAATTCCGTAATCTTATATTAAGGTATAACGTCGATTTTGTTGTATATACTCATTTAGCAATCGATATCGAGATGCTTCAACTCATTAGCTTAACATATTTAAGTTAATAAACCTTCTTTAACGATCTGAAGTCGGGCATATAGCCATGGCGGCATAACGGCAGTTATTTAGGTATAAAGTCGATTTTCTTGTATATACACATTTAGCTGTCGATATCGAAATGCTTCAAACCAGTAGTTTAACATATTTAAAATAATAAAGCTTCTTTAACGCACTGAAGTTAACATAAAGCCTTAACGGCGTAACGGCAGTGCATTTAGAAGAATTACGTTATCTTATAATTAGGTATAAAGTCGATTTTTTTGTATATACACATTTAGCAATCGATAACGAAATGCTTCAAACCAGTAGTTTAACATATTTAAGTTAATAAAGCTATTTTAACGCACTGAAGTTAACATAAAGCCATAACGGCATAACGGCAGTGCAGTTAGAAGATTTCCGTTACCTTATATTTAGGTATAAAGTCGATTTTCTTGTATATACACATTTAGCTGTCGATATGAAATGCTTCAAACCAGTAGTTTAACATATTTCAGTTAATTAAGCTTCTTTAACGCACTGAAGTTAATATAGAGCCTTAACGGCATAACGGCAGTGCATTTAGAAGAATTACGTAATCGTATATTTAGGTATAAAGTCGATTTTCTTGTACATACTCAGTAAGCAATCGATATCAAAATGCTTCAAATCATTAGTTTAACATATTTAAGTTAATTAATCCTCTTTATTTTTCTGAAATCTACAATTGCGTTATCGGCATATCGGCAGTGCATTTGGAAGAATTCCGTAATCTTATATTTAGTTATAAAAACGATTTTGTTGTATAAACACGATTACGATTAATAGTTTAATATATTAAGTTAATAAACATTTTTTAGCTTACTTAAGTCTACATAAAGCCTTAACGGTATAACGGCAGAGCATGTAGAAGAATTCCGTTATTTTATATTTAGGTATAAAGTCGATTTTCTTGTATTTACACATTTAGCAATCGATATCGAAATGCTTTAAACCATTAGTTTAACATATTTAAAATAATTAACTTTTTTATCTTACTTAAGTTTATATAAAGCCATAAAGGTATAACGGCAGTGCATTTGGAAGAATTCCGTAATCTTATATTTAGGTATCAAGTCGATTTTGTTGTATATACACTTTTAGCAATCGATAAATCGATATCGAGATGCTTCAACTCATTAGTTTAACATATTTAAGTTAATTAACCCTCTCTATCTTACTGAAGTCTACGAAAGCGTTAACGGCGTAACTGCAGTGCATTTAAAAGAATTACGTAATATTATATTTAGGTATAAAGTCGATTTTCTTGTATATACTCATTTAGCAATCGATATCGAAATGCTTCAAATCATAAGTTTAACATATTTAAGTTAACAAAGCTTCTTGAACGCAGTGAAGTTAACATAAAGCCATGGCGGCATAACGGCAGTGCATGTAGAAGAATTCCCCTAATCTTATATTTAGGTATAAAGTCGATTTTCTTGTCTATACAGATTTAGCAATTGATATTGAAATGCTTCAAATCATTAGTTTAACATATTTAAGTTAATTAACCTTCTTTAACGTATCGAAGGTGATATAAAGCCATGGCGGTATAACGACAGTATATTTGGAAGATTCCGTAATCTTATATTTAGGTTTAAAGTCGATTTTCTTGTATATATGCATTTAGCAATCGATATCGAAAGGCATCAAATAACTGGATTTAGCATATTTAAGTTAATAAACCTTCTTTATCTTACTGAAGTTTACATAAAGCCATAACGGCATAACGGCAGTATATTTGGGTGAATTCCGTTATCATATATTTAGGTATAAAGTCGATTTTCTTGTATATACACATTAGCAATCGATATCGAAATGCTTCAATTCATTAGTTTAACATATTTAAGTTAATTAACCTTCTTTATCTTACTGAAGTTCACATAGTGCCAAATCGGTAGAACCTCAGCGCATTTGGAAGAATTCCGTAATCTTATATTTAGGTATAAAAACGATTTTGTTGTATATACATATGACACAAATACACATGCTTGTATAAACGAACTTTTATTTTAAATTTATTTTAAAAGAACAATTAATAAAGGAATACAAAATAACTTAGTATAATTTTACAGCATCGACCCGTCTTCGATGGTTGTTGCTCTTCGACTTCATTTGAATCACTCACGCCGAGTCGTATCTTCTGTCACATCAACTCAGAGACGTATTTTGTGGCAAATACGCTCAGAGGCGCATTTTTGTGGCGTGACAACTCGGCCCTTCCTGACCTAAATCGTCCTCGATTTCGTCATCGATTTCGTCGTCGGGTTCTAACTCAGGACAATTTCTACACCAAGGCTTTATTTTGTCCGATGCGTAAACGGAACAAAATTTCTTGTTGGTTATTTGGTATCCAGGGATATCTTCCAACAAGTAGCGATCGTTACCTAGAACTTTACGAACAACGTATGGCCCTCGAAACTTAGGCTCAAGCTTTCTAGATTCACCCGTACAAGCTGGTTCGTTTTCGATGACTACCAAATCGTTTTCAACATATGTTTTGGGATTTTGGTGCCGTTTATCGAATCTTTGTTTCCATTTTTCACGTTCATTGGAAATGTTTACTACGGCTTGCTTCCGTTTTTTCTTCAGAGGACATTGTAGAATGGTCGTCGTCAATATCATCATGTACGGCTGCTCGTAATTGATTGGTGACTATATCTCGTAACGGAAAGTCGAAAACAAGTTCATTTGGACTGAAACCGGTCGTTGCATTACGTCGAGAGTTCATGGTCCATTGGAGGTCTTTCAATTTAAGATCCCAATCTTTCGAATTTTCAGTTGTTGTTCTGAGGAATGTTAAAATGTTTTGGTTCGCACGCTCTACTTGACCATTAGCGCGAGGAGTACGTACGGCAACTTTCGTGTGTTGAATGTTAAGATTACTGCAAAAGTCTTCAAAAGCTTTTGACGTAAAAGATGTATCTCTATCAGTTATTATTTGGGATGGTAGGCCAAAATAGGATGACATTTCATTTAGCGTTTTGAGAACGTGACTAGTTTTTGTATCACGTACGGCTTTAACTATTACAAATTTGTTGAAAGCGTCAAAAATGGCTAATACATAGGAATTTCCCTGCTTGCTGCGTATAAATGGACCCATATGATCGAGATGAATGCGATGAAACGGAATTGGCTTGATAGAATCAAAATGCATAACACCTTCGGGTTTGCCTGAGCGTTGTTTTCTGATAACAACACTTAATATATGCTGCTATGTAGTTTTTAACGTATTTTCTCATTTTTGGAAACCAATATGTCTGTCTGATATGTTGAATAGTCGTTTCTAGCGCTGTATGTCCTGCTTGGTCATGGCAGAACTGTACTATGCGCCAGCGTACCCCTTTTGGGACCACAAATTTTGGTCCATCGGGCTCCTTGCGATATAAACGATGATTGCGTAGCTGGTACTCAGCCTTTAGAGTTAAAATCATTTGGTGATGTTACGTTTCCCTTCAAGACGTCAATAATTTCGAGTAATTTTTCATCTTGGAGTTGTATTGTGAGAAGCCAATCGTTGTCATTACTGGCTACTGTAAGGACAAAACCTGCTGGATCGACTTCGTTTGCAGGTTGATCAGGCGCTCGACTTAAAGCATCGACATGCTGTAAGCGACTACCTTGACGATGTACAATAACGAAATTGTATTCAAGTAATTTGAGCCACCAGCGAGCTATTTTAGATTTTAATTCTTTATGCTCTTTTTACGTGAGCAATCGCAGAGCAATCGGTTTACGATTTTGAATTGTGTCCCCAGTAGGTAGATGCGAAATCTCTCTAATGTCTCGACAACAGCTAGAACTTCAAGTTCATAACTATGATATCGGCTTTCTGTATTAGTACAATGGCGACTATAATAGCACACCGGACGCCATGTACTACCGTCAGTTGATTGTAAAAGTACGCCTGCTAAACCAATGCTGCTGGCATCGGTATGTACTTCATGTTGAGCATTGACATCGTATAAAACAAGAATAGGTTCGTTAGTTAACGCTTTGATGAGGGTTTCGAAGGAGTGTTGTTGTTCACTACCCCATATAAATTTGTTTTGATTTGATTTCGTTAACAAAACAGTAATAGGCTTCGAATCAAGGAGTATTCTGGGACAAATTTTCGGAAAAACCCCGTTAGACCTAAAAATCTTCTAACCTCCGTTGTATTAGTCGGGTATTTTAAAATTCTTTATAGCGGCTTACCTTCTGCATACCCGGGTGTGATACCATTTTCGTCAATGACATGCCCGAGGGTATTCTATTCGTTTTTCAAGAAACCTACATTTATCGGCACGTAAAGTAAGTCCTGCTTCTTAAGAAGTGAGAAAAATCATTCAAGACGTAAAAGTCCTTCACATACAGTTTTACTTGGAATAATTATGTCGTCCAAGTAAACTAACACTTCACCTGTATTGAGTCTCGACACGATTTTGTTCATTATGGATTGAAATATGGTCGTGCATTCACTAAGCCAAAAGGCATACGATTGAATTCAAAGTGACCATCTGATGTCACGAACGCGGTATACTGTTTCGATGATTCTTCAATTTCGATTTGGTGATAACCCATCCGAAGGTCAAGAATGCTAAAATATTTATTACCCGCGAGCTGTGCGAATTGGTCTTCCATGTTCGGCATGGGAAATGGTTGTTTAACCGTAATTTTGTTTAAACACCGATAATCTACACAGAGACGATGTTCTTTATTCTTTTTTTCGACTAGGACGACTGGGGACGAGTACGGCGATTCACTCGGTCTGATTATATTATTTTCTAGTAACTCACTTACGATTTGCGATATTATAGGTCGTTTTGAGAATGGAATTCGATATGGCTTTAATTGAATTGGATTATCGTTATTTAAAATAATTTTCATTTTCGAAATTTTACACTTTCCAATATTTTCAAGACTGTTGGCGAAAAGTCCACGGTATTCATATATTATCTTTTCAAAATATTCGTTTTCGGTTTTATTCAAACCTTTAATGCAATTAATTTGACGTATTTGTTCAACACGACATTCACCGCTTTCGATTATGAACCGCGTATTTGTAACACATAGAACATCTTTGCCGAGAAGTACATTTTCGGAAATAAGGTCATCATTGACTACCACCATGTCTACTTCGAGTTTATTATCATCAATTTTTAGCATTGTATTTATTTTATGGGTGAAGACGTATTCTCCCCCACCAAAACCATATAAGGTCGTCAATTCGTTTTTCAAGTTACCGATTTTCTTAGCGAATATTTTGCGCACAAGGTGCTACCAGGATCGACAAAAGCATTTGTATCGTGTCCATTTACAAAAATTATTTTTACTATACCCTCATTACCACTTTCTTTATGTACATTATTTGCATTAGGCTTATGAGCTTTACAAGTATTATTTGATATTTTATTTACTTTCACGTTTTTCTTTTCGGGACACTCGTCTGTTTTATGTGTCGTACGTTGATATTTACTACACCTTGGTTTTTTCTGTGGTTCAGGGCAATTAATCGCGTAATGACCGAATTTAGCACAATTGTAACATTTTGTTTCATTGAACGAACGTTGAATACTGTTATTTACTGACAATGGAACATTTTTCGAATTTAGAGTTTGAGGTTTCACTGTGTATGACGCGTTTCTCGATTTGGATGACCAGATGGTATCATTATACACGCTATAATTCATGATATCTTTTAGTAAGCCTTGGCACCGATTGTATTAATTTGATATTTTACGCTTCAAATCATTGTCGTTTACACCGTTCACAATATGTCGCGCGATGCTAGCTTCGGTTAAACCGCCTTTGTTGCCAAGTGCTAGCATTCTATTCGACCGGTGATTCTGTTTGAAATCGTTTCATTCACGATAGCTTGATATGCGTATCAGCTTCATTTAACATACAAATTTATTTACAAACTGTGGCCAATTTACAAAAACACATTGTTGTGAGTCAATCTACAATTTTGCACATCCTCGAAGTTTTTGTTGCACCGCACAAATCAAAATTTGTTCTGGCCAGTTATATGCGTTCTTTAATATTTCTATATGTTTTATAAATTGAACTGAGTTTAGTGACGTTTCGCTTAATGGATTATATTCTGGCAACAACTCGACAATGTCTCTCATGCTATAATGAGAGGAATTACTAATTGGGACGTTATTTCCAATTGGTAAACGTACATCGGATATAATTGGAATATGTTGTGGCATGAATTCACTCGCGTAGCCGGCGTTGTTGTATATTGGACATTTGTCGCGCTTGTATACATTGTTCGTTCGGGTGATGACATAAACGTTGATTGGAAATTCGACGCACACGGAGTATTTTGCATGTTATTTTGTAGCTCATGCACACTCACGAGTCTCTCAATCGTTTTTTTCGAGAGCTGACAAACGCTGTGTCATTGTTTCGTTATAAACAATATCACTTTCATTTTCTTTATTCACATGATCATCCAATCTTTGCACCAGTTGGACTTTGGTGCCAGACGTAGGCAAACCTGCATTTCTGCACTTGCTTCTTAGTTCTTTTAACGTTGTCATTTCTTTGTTTTATTACTTGGTTCGTATTAGTCTTATTAGAATATTTCAGCGATAAGTCTTTTGAAAACGAATAGCATTCAGCAAAGTTGCTGCCACAAAGGCGAATGTGGAAAACGAAAATGTACAAATGAAGAAATGAATGAAGTAATGATGCGACATTACAAATTTGAATTTGAACCATTGAGCAAAGCGACAAAGTGTATGTCACCAGCTCCGATGTTCACGGGAGTCTCAACCAAATGTTAGGTTATATACGATGGCTACGTGTTAGCCAAATAGAATCGTTTTTACTTTTTCATTTAACACTTTTTAACGATCGTATCTCACAGCAACCACATTGCATATCACGATTTCACAAATTTACAACGTGTACATGTATGTATGTACTTATATATCAAACGTTACTAGACGTGTACGTTCAAGCGTGTTGGTACAATTCCACTTCTGAAAGTTGACACAAATACACATGCTTGTATAAACGAACTTTTATTTTAAATTTATTTTAAAAGAACAAATAATAAAGGAATACAAAAATAACTTAGTATAATTTTACAGCATCGACCCGTCTTCGATGGTTGTTGCTCTTCGACTTCATTTGAATCACTCACGCCGAGTCGTATCTTCTGTCACATCAACTCAGAGACGTATTTTGTGGCAAATACGCTCAGAGGCGCATTTTTGTGGCGTGACACATATTTAGCAATCGATATCGAGATGCTTCAACCCATTAGTTTAACATATTTAAGTTAATAAAGCTTCTTTAGAAGAACTCCGTTATCTTATATTAAGGTATAAAGTCGATTTTCTTGTATATACACATTTAGCAATCGATAACGAAATGTTTCAAATCATTAGTTTAACATATTTGAGTTAATAAACCTTCTTTAACGAACTGAAGTTGGCATAAAGCCATGGCGGCATAACGGCAGTGTATTTAGAAGAAATCGGTAACCTTATATTTAGGTATAAAGTCGATTTTTTGTATTTACACATTTAGCATTCGATATCGAAATGCCTCAAATCATTAGTTTAACATATTTAAATTAATTAGCCTTCTTTATCTTATTGAAGTTTACAAAAAGCCATAACGGTATAACGGCAGTGCAATTGGAAGAATTCCGTAATCTTATATTTATGTATAAAGTCGATTCTCTTGTATATACTCATTTAGCAATCGATATCCAAATGCTTCAAATCATTAGTTTAACATATTTAAGTTAATTAACCCTCTCTATCTTACTGAAGTCTACGAAAGCCTTAAGTGCATAACGGCAGTGCATTTAAAAGAATTATGTAATTTTATATTTAGGTATAAAGTCGATTTTCTTGTATTTACATATTTAGCAATCGATATCGAAATGCTTCAAATCATTAGTTTAACATATTTAAATTAATAAACCTTCTTGAACGCACTGAAGTTAAGATAAAGCCATGGCGGCATAACGGCAGTGCATGTAGAAGAATTCCGTAATTTCATATTTAGGTATAAAATCGATTTTCTTGTATATACACAGTTAGCAATCGATATCGAAATGCTTCAAATCATTAGTTTAACATATTTAAGTTAATTAACCCTCTCTTTCTTACTGAAGTCTACGAAAGCCTTAACGGCATAACGGCAGTGCATTTAAAAGAACTACGTAATATTATATTCAAGTATAAAGTCGATTTTCTTGTGTATACTCATTTAGCAATCGACATCGAAATGCTTCAAATCATTAGTTTAACATATTCAAGTTAACAAAGCTTCTTGAACGCACTGAAGTTAACATAAAGCCATGGCGGCATAACGGCAGTGCATGTAGAAGAATTCCGTAATCTTATATTTAGGTATAAATTCGATTTTCTTGTATATACACAATTAGCAATCGATATCAAAATGCTTCAAATCATTAGTTTAACATATTTAAGTTAATAAACCTTCTTAAACGAACTGAAGTTGGCATAAAGTCATGGCGGCATAACGGAAGTGCATTAAGAAGAATTCCGTAATCTTATATTTAGGTATAAAGTCGATTTCTTGTATATACACATTTAGCAATCGATATCGAAATGTTTCAAATCATTAGTTTAACATATTTAAGTTAATTAACCTTCTTTAACGTATCGAAGGTGATATAAAGCCATGGCGGCATAACGACAGTGCATGTAGAAGAATTCCGTAATCTTATATTTAGGTATAAAGTCGATTTTCTTGTATATACACATTTAGCAATCGATATCGAAATGCTTCAAATCATTAGTTTAACATATTTAAGTTAATTAACCTTCTTTATCTTACTAAAGTCTACAAAACCCTTAACGGCATAACGGCAGTGCTTTTAGAAGAATTACGTAAACTTATATTTAGGTTTAAAGTCTATTTTGTTGTATACATATATGCATTTAGCAATCGATATCGAAATGCTTCAAATAACTGGTTTAACATATTTAAGTTAATAAACCTTCTTTATCTTACTAAACTTCACATAATGCCATAACGGTATAACGGCAGCGCATTTGGAAGAATTTCGTAATCTTATGTTTAGGTATAAAGTCGATTTTGTTGTATATACACATTTAGCAATCGATATCGAGATGCTTCAACCCATTAGTTTAACATATTTAAGTTAATTATCCCTCTCTATCTTACTGAAGTCTACGAAAGCCTTAACGGCATAACGGCAGTGCGTTTAAGAGAATCACGTAATATTATATTTAGGTATAAAGTCGATTTTGTTGTATATACACATTTAGCAATCGATATCGAAATGCCTCAAATTATTAGTTTAACATATTTAAGTTAATTAACCCTCTCTATCTTACTGACGTCTTTAAAAGCCATAAGGGCATAACGGCAGTGCATTAAGAAGAATTACGTAATATTATATTTAGATATAAAGTCAATTTTCTTGTATATGCTCATTTAGCAATCGATATCGAAATGCTTCAAATCATTAGTTTAACACGTTTAAGTTAATTAACCTTCTTTAACGTATTGAAGTTGATATAAAGCCAAGGCTGCCTAACGGCAGTACATTTGGAAGAATTCTGTAATATTATATTTCGGTATAAAGTCGGTTTTCGTGTATATATGCATTTAGTAATCGATATCGGAATGCTTCAAATAACTGGCTTAACATATTTAAATTACTAAATCTTCTTAAACGAACAGAAGTTAACACAAAGCAATAACGGCATAACGGCACTGCATTTAGAAGAATTCCGTAATCTTCTAGTTAGGTATAAAGTCTTTTTTCTTGTATATACTCATATAGCAATCGATATCGAAATGCTTCAAATCATTAGTTTAACATATTTAAGTTAATAAAGCTTCTTTAGAAGAACTCCGTTCTTTTATATTAAGGGATAAATTTGATTTTCTTGTATACACACATTTAGCAATCGATATCGAAATGCTTCAGATCATTAGTTTAACATATTTGAGTTAATAATCCTTCTTTAACGAACTGAAGTTGGCATAGAGCCATGGCGGCATAACGGCAGTGCATTTAGAAGAAATCCGTAATCTTCTATTTAGGTATAAAGACGAATTTTTGTATTTGCACATTTAGCATTCGATATCGAAATGCTTCAAATCATTAGTTTAACATATTTAAGTTAACAAAGCTTCTTGAACGCACTGAAGTTAAGATAAAGCCATGGCGGCATAACGGCAGTGCATGTAGACGAATTCCGTAATCTCATATTTAGGTATAAAATCGATTTTGTTGCACATACACAGTAAGCAATCGGTATCGAAATGCTTCAAATCATTAGTTTAACATATTTAAGTTAATTAACCCTCTCTATCTTACTGAAGTCTACGAAAGCCTTAACGGCATAACGGCAGTGCATTTAAAAGAATTACGTAATATTATATTTAGGTATAGAGTCGATTTTCTTGCATATACTCATTTAGCAATCGATATGGAAATGCTTCAAATCATTAGTTTAACATATTTAAGTTAACAAAGCTTCTTTAACGCACTGAAGTTAACATAAAGCCATGGCGGCATAACGGCAGTGCATGTAGACGAATTTCGTAATCTCATATTTAGGTATAAAATCGATTTTGTTGCACATACACAGTAAGCAATCGGTACCGAAATGCTTCAAATCATTAGTTTAACATATTTAAGTTAATTAACCCTCTCTATCTTACTGAAGTCTACGAAAGCCTTAACGGCATAACGGCAGTGCATTTAAAAGAATTACGTAATATTATATTTAGGTATAAAGTCGATTTTCTTGTCTATACACATTTAGCAATCGATATCAAAATGCTTCAAATCATTAGTTTAACATATTTAAGTTAATAAACCTTCTTTATCTTACTGAAGTTTACATAAAGCCTTAACGGTGTAACGGCAGTGCATTTGGAAGGATTCCGTAATCTTATAGTTAGGAAAAAGTCGATTTTGTTGTATATACACATTTAGCAATCGATATCGAAATTCTTCAAATCATTAGTTTAACATATTTAAGTTAACAAAGCTTCTTGAACGCACTGAAGTTAAGATAAAGCCATGGCGGCATAACGGCAGTGCATGTAGAAGAATTCCGTAATCTTATATTTAGGTATAAAATCGATTTTCTTGTCTATACACATTTAGCAATCGATATCAAAATGCTTCAAATCATTAGTTTAACATATTTAAGTTAATAAACCTTCTTTATCTTACTGAAGTTTACATAAAGCCTTAACGGTGTAACGGCAGTGCATTTGGAAGAATTCCGTAATCTTATATTTAGGTATAAAGTCGATTTTGTTGTATATACACATTTAGCAATCGATATCGAAATTCTTCAAATCATTAGTTTAACATATTTAAGTTAATAAACCTTCTTTATCTTACTGAAGTTTACATAAAGCCTTAACGGTATAACGGCAGTGCATTTGGAAGAATTCCGTAATCTTATAGTTAGGTAAAAAGTCGATTTTGTTGTGTATACACATTTAGCAATCGATATCGAAATGCTTCAAATAATTAGTTTAACATATTTAAGTTAATAAACCTTCTTTATCTTACTGAAGTTTACATAAAGCCTTAACGGTGTAACGGCAGTGCATTTAGAAGAATTCCGTTATCATATATTTAGGTATAAAGTCGATTTTCTTGTATATACACATTTAGCAATCGATATCGAAATGCTTCAAATCATTAGTTTAACATATTTAAGTTAATTAACCCTTTTTATCTTACTAAAGTCTACAAAAGCCGTAACGGCATAACGGCAGTGCATTTAGAAGTATTCCGTACGCTTATATTTAGGTATAAAGCCGATTTGCTTGTGTATACTCATTTAGCAATCGACATCGAAATGCTTCAAATCATTAGTTTAACATATTTAAGTTAATTAACCTTCTTTATCTTACTAAAGTCTACAAAACCCTTAACGGCATAACGGCAGTGCTTTTAGAAGAATTACGTAAACTTATATTTAGGTTTAAAGTCTATTTTGTTGTATACATATATGCATTTAGCAATCGATATCGAAATGCTTCAAATAACTGGTTTAACATATTTAAGTTAATAAACCTTCTTTATCTTACTAAACTTCACATAATGCCATAACGGTATAACGGCAGCGCATTTGGAAGAATTTCGTAATCTTATGTTTAGGTATAAAGTCGATTTTGTTGTATATACACATTTAGCAATCGATATCGAGATGCTTCAACCCATTAGTTTAACATATTTAAGTTAATTAACCCTCTCTATCTTACTGAAGTCTACGAAAGCCTTAACGGCATAACGGCAGTGCGTTTAAGAGAATCACGTAATATTATATTTAGGTATAAAGTCGATTTTGTTGTATATACACATTTAGCAATCGATATCGAAATGCCTCAAATTATTAGTTTAACATATTTAAGTTAATTAACCCTCTCTATCTTACTGACGTCTTTAAAAGCCATAAGGGCATAACGGCAGTGCATTAAGAAGAATTACGTAATATTATATTTAGATATAAAGTCGATTTTCTTGTATATGCTCATCTAGCAATCGATATCGAAATGCTTCAAATCATTAGTTTAACACGTTTAAGTTAATTAACCTTCTTTAACGTATTGAAGTTGATATAAAGCCAAGGCTGCCTAACGGCAGTACAATTGGAAGAATTCTGTAATATTATATTTCGGTATAAAGTCGGTTTTCGTGTATATATGCATTTAGTAATCGATATCGGAATGCTTCAAATAACTGGCTTAACATATTTAAATTACTAAACCTTCTTAAACGAACAGAAGTTAACACAAAGCAATAACGGCATAACGGCACTGCATTTAGAAGAATTCCGTAATCTTCTAGTTAGGTATAAAGTCTTTTTTCTTGTATATACTCATATAGCAATCGATATCGAAATGCTTCAAATCATTAGTTTAACATATTTAAGTTAATTAGCCTTCTTTATCTTATTGAAGTTTACATAAAGCCATAACGGTATAACGGCAATGCAATTGGAAGAATTCCGTTATCTTATATTTATGTATAAAGTCGATTTTCTTGTATATACTCATTGAGCAATCGATATCGAAATACTTCAAATCATTAGTTTAACATATTTAAGTTAATTAACCCTCTTAATCTTACTGAAGTCTACAAAAGCCGTAACGGCATAACGGCAGTGCATTTAGAAAAATTCCGTAAGCTTATTTTTAGGTATAAAGTCGATTTTGTTGTATATACACTTTTAGCAATCGATATCGAAACACCTCAAACCATTAGTTTAACATATTTAAGTTAATTAACCTTCTTGAACGAACAGAAGTTACCATAAAGAAACAACGGCTGTGCATTTACGGCATAACGGCAGTGCATTTAGAAGAATTCCGTAATCTTATATTTAGGTATATAGTCGATTTTCTTGTGTATACACATTTAGCAATCGATATCGAAATGCTTTAAATCATTAGTTTAACATATTTAAGTAAATAAAGCTTCTTTAACGCACTGAAGTTAATATAAAGCCATGGGGGCATAACGACAGAGCATGTAGAAGAATTCCGTAATCTTATACTTAGGTATATAGTCGATTTTCTTGTCTATACACATTTAGAAATCGATATGAAAATGCTTCAAATCATTAGTATAACATATTTAAGTTAATAAACCTTCTTTAACGAACTGAAGTTAACATAAAGCCATAACGGCATAACGGCAGTGCATTTAGAAGATATCCGTTATCCTATATTTATGTATAAAGTCGAATTTCTTGTATATACACATTTAGCAATCGATATCGAAATGCTTTAAATCATTAGTTTAACATTTTTAAGTTAATTAACCCTTTTTATCTTACTAAAGTCTACAAAAGCCGTAACGGCATAACGGCAGTGCATTTAGAAAAATTCCGTAAGCTTATTTTTAGGTATAAAGTCGATTTTGTTGTATATACACTTTTAGCAATCGATATCGAAACACCTCAAACCATTAGTTTAACATATTTAAGTTAATTAACCTTCTTGAACGAACAGAAGTTAACATAAAGAAACAACGGCTGTGCATTTACGGCATAACGGCAGTGCATTTAGAAGAATTCCGTAATCTTATATTTAGGTATATAGTCGATTTTCTTGTATATACACATTTAGCAGTCGATATCGAAATGCTTCAAATCATTAGTTTAACATATTTAAGTAAATAAAGCTTCTTTAACGCACTGAAGTTAACATAAAGCCATGGCGGCATAACGGCAGTGCATGTAGAATAATTCCGCAAACTTATATTTAAGTATAAATTCGATTTTCTTGTATATACACATTTAGCAATCGATATCGAAATGCTTCAAATCATAAGTTTAATATATTTAAGTTAATTAACCTTCTTTATCTTACTGAAGTTAACATAAAGCCATAACGGCATAACGGCAGTGCATGTGGAAGAATTCCGTAATCTTATATTTAGGTACTAATTCGATTTTCTTGTATATACCCATTTAGCAATCGATATCGAAATGCTTCAAATCATTAGTTTAATATATTTAAGTTAATAAAGCTTCTTTTACGCACTGAAGTTAACATAAAGCCATGGCGGCATAACGGCAGTGCATGTAGAAGAATTCCGCAATATTATATTTAAGTATAAATTCGATTTTCTTGTATATACACATTTAGCAATCGATATCGAAATGCTTCAAATCACAAGTTTAACATATTTAAGTTAATTAACCTTCTTTATCTTACTGAAGTTAACATAAAGCCATAACGGCATAACGGCAGTGCATTTAGAAGAATTCCGTAATCTTATATTTAGGTTTAAAGTCGATTATCTTGTATACACACATTAAGCAACCGATATCGAAATGCTTCAAATCATTAGTTTAACATATTTAAGTTAATTAACCCTCTTTATCTTACTAAAGTATACAAAAGCCTTAACGTCATAACGGCAGTGCATTTGGAAGAATTCCGTAATCTTATATTTAGGTATAAAGTCGATTTTCTTGTATGTACACATTTCGCAATCGATATCGAAATGCTTCAAATCATTAGTTTAACATATTTAAGCTAATTAACCCTCTTTATCTTACTAAAGTATACAAAAGCCTTAACGGCATAACGGCAGTGCATTCAGAAGAATTCCGTTATCATATATTTAGGTATAAAGTCGATTTTTTTGTATATACACATTTAGCAATCGATATCGAAATGCTTCAAATCATTAGTTTAACATATTTAAGTTAAATAACCCTCTTAATCTTACTGAAGTCTACAAAAGCCTTTACGGCATAACGGCAGTGCATTTCGAAGAATTACGCAATCTTATATTTAGGTATAAAGTCGATTTTCTTGTATTTACAAATATAGCAATCGATATCGAAATGCTTCAAATCAGTAGTTTAACATATTTAAGTTAATTAACCCTTTTTATCTTACTAAATTCTACAAAAGCCTTATCGGCATAACGGCAGTGCATTTCGAAGAATTACGTAATCTCATATTTAGGTATAAAGTCGATTTTCTTGTATTTACAAATATAGCAATCGATATCGAAATGATTCAAATCATTAGTTTAACATATTTAAGTAAATAAAGCTTCTTTAACGCACTGAAGTTAACATAAAGCCATGGCGGCATAACGGCAGTGCATTTAGAAGAATTCCGCAATCTTATATTTAAGTATAAATTCGATTTTCTTGTATATACACATTTAGCAATCGATATCGAAATGCTTCAAATCATAAGTTTAACATATTTAAGTTAATTAACCCTCTTAATCTTACTGAAGTCTACAAAAGCCTTAACGGCATAACGGCAGTGCATTTGGAAGAATTCCGTAATCTTATATTTAGGTATAAAGTCGATTTTCTTGTATGTACACATTTCGCAATCGATATCGAAATGCTTCAAATCATTAGTTTAACATATTTAAGCTAATTGACCCTCTTTATCTTACTAAAGTATACAAAAGCCTTAACGGCATAACGGCAGTGCATTCAGAAGAATTCCGTTATCATATATTTAGGTATAACGTCGATTTTCTTGTATATACACATTTAGCAATCGATATCGAAATGCTTCAAATCATTAGTTTAACATATTTAAGCTAATTAACCCTCTTTATCTTACTAAAGTATACAAAAGCCTTAACGTCATAACGGCAGTGCATTTGGAAGAATTCCGTAATCTTATATTTAGGTATAAAGTCGATTTTCTTGTATGTACACATTTCGCAATCGATATCGAAATGCTTCAAATCATTAGTTTAACATATTTAAGCTAATTGACCCTCTTTATCTTACTAAAGTATACAAGAGCCTTAACGGCATAACGGCAGTGCATTCAGAAGAATTCCGTTATCATATATTTAGGTATAAAGTCGATTTTCTTGTATATACACATTTAGCAATCGATATCGAAATGCTTCAAATCATTAGTTTAACATATTTTAGTTAATTAACCCTTTTTATCTTACTAAAGTCTACAAAAGCCTTATCGGCATAACGGCAGTGCATTTCGAAGAATTACGTAATCTCATATTTAGGTATAAAGTCGATTTTCTTGTATTTACAAATATAGCAATCGATATCGAAATGATTCAAATCATTAGTTTAACATATTTAAGTAAATAAAGCTTCTTTAACGCACTGAAGTTAACATAAAGCCATGGCGGCATAACGGCAGTGCATGTAGAAGAATTCCGCAATCTTATATTTAAGTATAAATTCGATTTTCTTGTATATACACATTTAGCAATCGATATCGAAATGCTTCAAATCATAAGTTTAACATATTTAAGTTAATTAACCCTCTTAATCTTACTGAAGTCTACAAAAGCCTTAACGGCATAACGGCAGTGCATTTCGAAGAATTACGTAATCTTATATTTAGGTATAAAGTCGATTTTCTTGTATATACATATTTAGCAATCGATATCGAAATGCTTCAAATCATTAGTTTAACATATTTAAGTTAATAAAGCTTCTTTAGCGCACTGAAGTTAACACAAAGCCATGGCAGGATAACGGCAGTGCATTTAGAAGAAATATAATCATTTAGCAATCGATATCGAAATGCTTCAAATCATTAGTTTAACATGTTTCAGTTAATTAACCTTCTTTATCTTACTGAACTTCATATAATGCCCTAACGGTACAACGGCAGCGCATTTGGAAGAATTCCGTAATCTTATGTTAAGTATAAAGTCGATTTTTTTTTATGTACACATGGTTTATACCTAAATTTATGATAACGGAATTCTTCTGAATGCACTGCCGTTATGCCGTTAAGGCTTTTGTATACTTCAGTAAGATAAAGAGGGTTAATTACCTTAAATATGTTAAACTAATGATTTGAAGCATTTCGGTATCGATTGCTAAATGTGTATATACAAGAAAATCAACTTTATACCTAAATATAAGATTGCGGAATTCTTCCAAATGTACTGTCGTTATGCCGCCATGGGTTTGTATGATCTTAAATACGTTAAAGAAGGTTTATTCACTTAAATATGTTAAACTAATGATTTGAAGCATTTCGATATCGATTGCTAAATGAGTATATACAAAAAAATCGAATTCATACCTAAATATAAGATTACGTAATTCTCCTAAATGCACTGCCGTTATGCCGATAAGCCATTTGTAGACTTCAGTAAGATAAAGAGGATTAATTAACTTAAATATGTTAAACTAATGATTTGAAGCATTTCGGTATCGATTGCTTAATGTGTTTGTACAACAAAATCGATTTTATAACTATATATAAGATAACGTAATTCTTATAGATGTACTGCGGTTATGCTGTTATGGCTTTATGTAAACTTCAGTAAGATAAAGAAGGTTAATTAACTTCAATATGGTAAACCAGTTATTTGAAGCATTTCAATATCGATTGCAAAATTTGTATGTACAAGAAAATCGACTTTATGCCTAAATATAAGACTACGGAATTCTTCCAAATGCACTGCCGATATGGCTTTATGTCAATTTCAGATCGCTAAAGGAGGTTTATTAACTTAAATATGTTAAACCAGTTATCTGAAGTATTTCGATATCGATTGCAAAATGTATATATACAAGAAAATCGACTTTATACCTAAATATAACCTTATACCTAAAATAAATTTGTAAATACAAGAACATCGACTTTATACCTAAATATAAGATTAAGGAATTCTTCTACATGCACTGCCGCTATGCCGCCATGGCTATATGCCAACTTCAGATCATTAAACAAGGTTTATTAACTTAAATATGTTAAACTAATGAGTTGAAGCATTTCGATATCGATTGCTAAATGTGTATATACAACAAAATCGACTTTATACCTAAATATAAGATTACGGAATTCGTCCAAATTCACTGCCGTTATACCGTTATAGCTTTATGTAAACTTCAGTAAGATAAAGAAGTTTAATTAACTTAAATATTTTAAACTAATGATTTGAAGCTCTTCCATATCGATTGCTAAATGAGTATATACAAGAAAATCGACTTTATACCTAAATATAAGATTACGTAGTTCTTCTAAAAACACAGCCGTTATGCCGTTAAGGCTTTAGCAGACTTCAGTAAGATAAAGAGGGTTAATTAACTTAAATATGTTAAACTAATGATCTGAAGCATTTCGATATCGATTGCTAAATGAGTATATACAAGAAAATCGACTTTATACCTAAATATAAGATTACGGAATTCTTCTAAATGCACTGCCGCTATGCCGTTATGGCTATATGCCAACTTCAGATCGTTAAACAAGGTTTATTAACTTAAATATGTTAAGCTAATGAGTTGAAGCATCTCGATATCGATTGCTAAATGGGTATATACAAGAAAATCGACTTTATACCTATATATAAGCTTACGGAATTCTTCTACATGCACTGCCGTAATGCCGCCATGGCTTTATGTTAACTTCAGTGCGTTAAAGAAGCTATAGTAACTTAAATATGTTAAAATAATGATTTGAAGCATTTCGATATCGACTGCTAAATGAGTATATACAAGAAAATCGACTTTATACCTAAATATAAGATTACGTAGTATATACATATATACAGCCGTTATGCCGTTAAGGCTTTTGTAGACTTCATTAAGATGAAAAGGGTTAATTAACTTAAATATGTTAAACTAATGATTTGAAGCATTTCGATATCGATTGCGAAATGCGTATATTCAAACAATCCGTTAAGGCTTTTGTAGATTTCAGTAAGATAAAGAGGGTTAATTAACTTAAATCTGTTAAACTAATGATTTGAAGCATTTCAGTATCGATTGCTAAATGTGTGTATACAAGAAAATCTACTTTATACCTAAACATAAGATTACGGAATTCTTCCAAATGTACTGCCGTTATGCCGCCATGGCTTTGTATGACCTTCAATACGTTAAAGAAGGTTTATTCCCTTAAATATGTTAATTTAATGATTTGAAGCATTTCGATATCGATTGCGAAATGCGTATATTCAAACAATCCGTTAAGGCTTTTGTAGACTTCAGTAAGATAAAGAGGGTTGATTAACTTAAATCTGTTAAACTAATGATTTGAAGCATTTCGATATCGATTGCTAAATGAGTATATACAAGAAAATCGAATTCATACCTAAATATAAGATTACGTAATTCTTCTAAATGCACTGCCGTTATGCCGTTAAGGATTTTGTAGACTTCAGTAAGAAAAAGAGGGTTAATTAACTTAAATATATTAAACTAATGATTTGAAGCATTTCGATATCGATTCATTAATGTGTATGTACAACAAAATCGACTTTATACCTAAATATAAGATAACGGAATTCTTATAAATATACTGCGGTTATGCCGATATGGCTTTATGTTAACTTCAGTTAGATAAAGAAGGTTAATTAACTTTAATATGGTAACCAAGTTCTTTGAAGCATTTCAATATCGATTGCAAAATGTGTATGTACAAGAAAATTGACTTTATGCCTAAATATAAGACTAGGGAATTTTTCCAAATGCACTGCCGTTATGGCTTTATGTCAACTTCAGTTCGCTAAAGGAGGTTTATTAACTTAAATTTGTTAAACCAGTTATCTGAAGCCTTTCGATATCGATATGTATATATACAAGAAAATCGACTTTATACCTAAATATAAGATTACAAAATTATTCTAAATGCACTGTGGTTATGCCGCCATGGCTTTATATCGACTTCAATACGATAAAAAAGGTTAACTAACTTAAATATGTTAAACTAATGATTTGAAGCAATTCGATATCGCTTGCTAAATGTGTATATACAAGAAAATCCAATTTATATCTAAATATAAGATAACGGAATTCTTCTTAATGCACTGCCGTTATGCTGTTAAGGCTTTTTGTAGACTTCAGTAAGATAAAGAGGGTTAATTAACTTAAATATGTTAAACTAATGATTTGAAGCATTTCGATATCGATTGCTAAATGTGCTAATACAAGAAACTTGACTTTATACCTAAACATGGGATTACGGAATTCTTCCAAATTCTCTGCCGTTATTCCGAAATGGCTTAATGTCAACGTCAGCTCGTTAAAGTAGGTTTGTTAACTTAAATATGTTAATCTAATGATTTGAAGCATTTCGATATCGATTCCTAAATGCATATATACAACAAAATCGACTTTATACCTAAATATAAGATTACGGAATTCTTCCAAATGTACTGTCGTTACGCCGCCATGGCTTTATATCACCGTCAATACGTTAAAGATGTTTATTAACTTAATATGTTAAACTAATGATTTGAAGCATTTCGATATCGATTGCTAATTGTGTATATACAAGAAAATCGACTTTATACCTAAATATAAGATTACGGAATTCTTCTACATGCACTGCCGTTATGCCGCCATGGCTTTATGCCAACTTCATTTCATTGAAGAAGGTTTATTAACTTAAATATGTTAAACTAATGATTTGAAGCATTTCGATATCGATTGCTAAATGAGTATATACAAGAAAATCGACTTTATACCTAAATATAAGATTACGTAATACTTCTAACTGCACTGCCGTTATGCCGTTAAGGCTTTATGTAAACTTCAGTGAGATAAAGAAGGTTAAATAACTTAAGTATGTTAAACTAATGATTTGAAGCATTTCGTTATCCATTGCTAATCGTGTATAAACAAGAAAATCGACTTTATAGCTAAATATAAGATTACGGAATTATTTTAACCTTTATCTGCTCTTCGCGTCGAAAACGACGCAAAAGCAATACATTTTTTTAATTTTTATGAAAAGGGGCGGCAAGAAGTCAACTGAATTTCTCGAATTTGTTAATAACATTAATTTGCTTTGTTTAAACTGTTTTTCGTTCAACAAGTTTTGTTTTGTGGATTGCTTTAAAAAAATTACGTTGGCTACCCTCCTGCGTCGTATTCGACGCATATGAGAAAACTTCATTTTTTTGGCGGGAAACTAATTTGTCATTGTTCGTTTCGCGAGTTATTTTGTTTTTTGCAAGTGATGAAGTTATTTGTGATTAATTTATACACAAAAGAGATATAAAAGAAAAAATGCAATATGTGCCAACCAAATTATTTGTCAAGTGAAGAAATGGGAGTTTTTCTAGAGTGAAGCAGAAGATAATTGCAGTTTTCCTGATGCTAGTGACGAAGTGTACGTGCCAGAAGGGTCAAAAGCTAATGAAAGTGATAACTCTTCAAGTGATAGAGATTCTGGTGGTGAAGCTTATATTCCAACAACTAATGCTAACGATAGTCATGGTTACACTGCAAATACCGATCCATTGTACGTATCAAAGGATGGTACAATATGGCAGCCAGAACCATTTCAGCCGCAAAGTGGTAAATTTAGGAATGAGAATGTTATCAGTCTTTTGCCTGGCGTCACTCGATTTGCAAAAGCCCGTGTCAACGACATAAAAGATGCTTTTCTCCTATTCTTGCCTCCACATCTAGAAAATATAATTCTAAAGCATACAAATGCATTTGCCAAAGCTAAGTATGGCAACGAATTCATGCGAATTGATTCCAGTCTGTTGCAAGCTTATATCGGTATATTGATTTTAGCTGGTGTATATAGGGAAAATAGCGCTGCGTATTTAGGAACCCGTTATACAAAAATTTTATGTTTATTTTAGATCAAAAAACGAGTCAACGGTTGATTTGTTCGATGCAGAGTATGGTCGTCCCATATTTAGGGCTATTATGCCGAAAAAGACGTTTGAATATATCAATCAAGTAATTCGATTTGATGATAGCATCAGCCGGAGGCAAAAAACATGTGACGATAAATTTGCACCGATCCGAGATGTTTTTGAAAAATGGTCGAATTCATTAGCTGATTATTACAACCCTCATGAATGTGTTACCGTAGATGAACAGCTGCTGGGTTTTAGGGGTCGATGCAAATTTCGTCAATATATGCCTTCGAAACCAGAGAAATATGGAATTAAGTTTTGGTTGTGCGTCTGTTCTGAGGCTTGCTATATTTGGAAAATTCAGCCTTACTTGGGTAAACCAGTCGGTGGAAGCTCATGTGAAAAAACTCAGGGTCAACGTGTTGTTTTGGATTTGGTTCGTGGGTTGAAGGGACACAACGTGACAATGGATAATTTTTTTTCTTCATACGGCTTCGGCCAGGAATTGCTAACAAAAGGTGTCACGATGGTGGGAACTATGAGGAAAAATAAGAGATCTATTCCGCCAAATCTTCTGAAATGCAAAAAACTACCTTTGTACCATTCAACATTTGCATTCACAAGCAACACAACGCTTGTTTCATATGTTGGTAGAAAAAATAAGTGTACAATTTTACAAAGCACTTTGCATAACTCTAAAGGAATCGAGCCCGGAGTTAAAAAGCTACCAACAATTATAAATTATTATAACAAAACTAAAGGTTTGTTATAGATGAGTTCCGATTTACTTGTTTATATTCGTATATTTGCTTGTTTCATTCAAAATAGGCGGTGTCGATACGGTTGATAAGATGCTTTCCTGCTACAGTTGCAAGAGGAAAACTAATGAGGCCGATGGCTGTGTTTGCTAATATAATTGACATATCGGCTTTGAATGCGTTAATCATTTTCAAGGAAATTAATCCTAATTGGCAGACTTCACAAAAAAACACAATAAGAAAGAACTTTCTACGGGAGCTAGGATTATCATTTGCTAGACCATTTATGACATGTAGAACTGGAAAGCCGAGGTCAAGTTCATCCGCGAATTTGCTCGATATGGCATATTCACCAAATGCATCGAAAAGATCAAAAAGCGTTCCTCCACAAACTAAAGGAAGGCAAAGATGTGCGATGTGTTTGGAAAGTAATTTTGCATCAAAAAATAACATGCATACTACAATTTGTTGCTTTTGTTCAAAAGGTACATGCAAAAACATACACAACCGAAAAAAATGCGTCAAGTGCATAGAAAATAAATTAATTTAAGTTTGGAAAAAATTTAAAACAGTATTTTTTCGGTTAAGCAAACAGAAACGACAAAATTAATGTTGGTTTTCGCCGTCCATGTTTTCAATTTTCCACTAAAAACAATGGGAAGTACATATGCGTCGAAAACGACGCATGAGGGTAGACAATGTAAGTTATTTTTAGGAGCAGATGAAGGTTA
Source organism: Bactrocera correcta (assembly GCA_027475135.1). Lineage (NCBI taxonomy): Eukaryota > Metazoa > Arthropoda > Insecta > Diptera > Tephritidae > Bactrocera > Bactrocera correcta. Next base: position 371 of record JAPZAG010000780.1, on the reverse strand, counting down.
AATGCACTGTGGTTTTTCGCCATGGCTTTATATCAACTTCAATACGTTAAAGAAGGTTAACTAACTTAAATATGTTAAACTAATGATTTGAAGCAATTCGATATCGCTTGCTAAATGTGTATATACAAGAAAATCGAATTTATATCTAAATATAAGATAACGGAATTCTTCTTAATGCATTGCCGTTAAGGCTTTTTGTAGACTTCTGTGCGTTAAAGGTTTATTAACTTAAATATGTTAAACTAATAATTTAAAGCATTTCGATATCGATTGCTAAATGTGTATATACAACAAAATCGACTTTATACCTGTTTAAATGAGTTAAGCATTCACCCCCTCTAAACGGAAAAACTGGCGCATCCTAATGCAAC
>JAPZAG010000779.1:0-52411 GCA_027475135.1 Bactrocera correcta | reverse complement strand
TCAAATCATTAGTTTAACATATTTAAGTTAATAGACCTTCTTTAACGAACTGAAGTTGGCATAAAGCCATGGCGGTATAACGGCAGTGCACGTAGAAGAATTCCGTTATCTTATATTTAGGTATAAAGTCGAGTTTCTTGTATATACACATTTAGCAAGCGATATCGAAATGCTTCAAATCATTACTTTAACATATCTGAGTTAATTAACCTTCTTTAACGTATTGAAGTTGATATAAAGCCACAGCGGCATAACGGCAGTGCATTAAGAAGAATTCCGTAATCTTATATTTAAGTATAAAGTCGATTTTGTTGTATATACACATTAAGCAAGCCATATCGAAATGCTTCAAATCATTAGTTTAACATATTTAAGATAACTAATCTTCTTTAACGTATCGAAGTTGATATAAAGCCATGGCGGTATAACGGTAGTGCATTTAGAAGAATCCCGTTATCTTATATTTATGTATAAATTCGATTTTCTTATATATACACATTTAGCAATCGATATCGAAATGCTTCAAATCATTAGTTTAAAATATTTAAGTTAATTAACCTTCTTTAACGAACGGAAGTTGGCGTAAAGCCATGGCGGCATAACGGCAGTGCATTTAAAAGAATTCAGTAATCTTATATTTAGGTATAAAGTCAATTTTGTTGTATATACACATTTAGCAATCGATATCGAGATGCTTCAACTCATCAGTTTAACATATTTAAGTTAATAAACCTTCTTTATAGTATTGAGGTTGATATAAAGCTATGGCGGCATAACGGCAGTGCATTTAGAAGAATTCCGTAATGTTATAATTTTATATTTAGGTATAAAGTCGATTTTCTTGTATCTACACATTTAGCAATCGATATCGAAATGCTTCGAACCATTAGTTTAACATATTTAAAATAATTAACCTTCTTTAGCGTAATGAAGGTGATATAAAGCCATGGCGGCATACCGACAGTACCTGTGGAAGAATTCCGCAATCTTATATTTAGGTATAAAGTCGATTTTCTTGTATATATACATTTCGCAATCGATATCGAAATGCTTCAGATAACTGATTTAACATATTTTAGCTAATAAACCTCCTTTAGCGAACTGAAGTTGACAAAAAGCCATAACGGCACTGCATTTGGAAGAATTCCGTAGTCCTATATTAAGGCATAAAGTCGATTTTTCTGTATATACACATTTTGCAGTCGATATCGAAATGCTTCAAATAACTGGTTTAGCATATTTAAGTTAATTAACCTTCTTTATCTTTCTGAAGTTTACATAAAGCCATAACGGCAGTATATTTATATGAATTCCGTTATCTTATATTTAGGTATAAAGTCGATTTTTTTGTACATACACATTTAGTAATCGATATCGAAATGCTTCAAATCATTAGTTTAACATATTTAAGTTAATTAACGCTCTTTATCTTACTGGAGTCTACAAAGGCCTTAACGGCATAACGGCAGTGCATTTAGAAGAACTACGTAATCTTATATTTAGGTATGAATTCGATTTTATTGTATATACTCATTTAGCCATCGATATCGAAATGCTTCAAATCATTAGTGTAACATATTTAAGTTAAAAAACCTTCTTTAACGTATTGAAGGTGATACAAAGCCATGGCGGCATAACGACAGTACATTTGGAAGAATTACGTAATCTTATATTTAAGTATAATGTCGATTTTCTTGTATATACACATTAAGCAATCGATATCGAAATGCTTCAAATCATGAGTTTAACATATTTAAGATAATTAACCCTCTTTATTCTACTGAAGTCTACAAAAGCCTTAACGGCATAACGGCAGTGCATTTAGAAGAGTTCCGTAATCTTATATTTAGGTATTAAGTCGATTTTGTTGTATATACGCATTTAGCAATCGACATCGAAATGCTTCAAATCATGAGTTTAACATATTTAAGTAAATTAATTCTCTTTTTCTTACTGAAGTCTACAAAAGCCTTAACGGCATAACGGAGGTGCATTTGGAAGAGTTCCGTAATCTTATATTTAGGAATTAAGTCGATTTTGTTGTATATACGCATTTAGCAATCGACATCGAAATGCTTCAAATCATGAGTTTAACATATTTAAGATAATTAACCCTCTTTATTCTACTGAAGTCTACAAAAGCCTTAACGGCATAACGGCAGTGCATTTAGAAGCATTCCGTAATCCTCTATTTAGGTATAAAGTCGATTTTTTTGTATATACTCATTTAGCAACCCATATCGAAATGCATCAAATCATTAGTTTAACATATTTAAGTTAATTAACCCTCTTTATATTAATGAAGTCTACAAAAGCCTTAACGGCATAACGGCAGCGCATTTCGAAGAATTTCGTAATCTTATATTTAGGTATAAAGTCGATTTTCTTGTATATACTCATTTAGCAATCGATATCGAAATGCTTCAAATCATTAGTTTAACATATTTAAGTTAATTAACCTTCTTTAACGTAATGAAGGTGATATAAAGCCATAACGGCATAAGGGGAGTGTATTTCGATGAATTCCGTAATCTTATATTTAGGTATAACGTCGACTTTCTTATATTTACACATTTAGCAATCGATATCGAAAATCTTCAAATCATTAATTTAACATATTTAAGTTAATTAACCTTCTTTAACGTAATGAAGGTGATATAAAGCCATAACGGCATAACGGGAGAGTATTTCGATGAATTCCGTAATCTTATATTTAGGTATAAAGTCGACTTTCTTGTATATACTCATTTAGCAATCTATATCGAAATGCTTCAAATCATTAGTTTAATATATTTAAGTTAATAAAGCTTCTTTAACGCACTGAAGTTAACATAAAGCCATGGCGGCATAACGGCTGTGCATGTAGAAGAATTCCGTAATCTTATATTTAGGTATAAAGTCGATTTTCTTGTATATATACACATAGCAACCGATACCGAAATGCTTCAAATCATTAGTTTAAAATATTTAAGTTCATAAACCTTCTTTAACGAACTGAAGTTGGCATAAACCAATGGCGGCATAACGGCAGTGCATTTAGAAGAATTCCGTAATCTTATATTTAGGTATAAAGTCGATTTTGTTGTATATACGCATTTAGCAATCGATATCGAAATGCTTCAAATAACTGGCTTAACATATTTAAGTTAATAAACCTTCTTTAACGAACTGAAGTTAACGTAAAGCCATAACGGCAGTGCATTTAGAAGAATTCCGTCATCTTATATTTAGGTATAAAGTCGATTTTCTTGTATATACACATTAAGCAATCGATATCGAAATGTTTCAAATCATTAGTTTAACATATTTAAGTTAATAAACCTTCTTTAACGAACGGATGTTGGCATAAGGCCACGGCGGCAAAACGGCAGTGCATGTAGAAGATTTCCGTAATCTTATATTTAGGTATAAAGTCGATTTTCTTGTATATACACATTTTGCAATCGATATCGAAATGCTTCAAATAACTGGTTTAGCATATTTAAGTTAATTAACCTTCTTTATCTTACTGAAGTTAACATAAAGCCATAACGGCAGTGCATTTCGAAGAATTCCGTAAACTTATATTTAGGTATAAAGTCGATTTTGTATATAAACACATTTAGCAATCGATATCGAGATGCTTCAACTCATTAGTTTAACATATTTAAGCCAATAAACCTTCTTTAACGAACTGAAGTTGGCATAAAGCCATGGTGGCATAACGGCAGTGCATGTAGAAGAATTCCGTTAGCTTATATTAAGGTATAAAGTCGATTTTCTTGTATATACACATTTAGCAAGCGATATCGAAATGCTTCAAATCATTAGTTTAACATATTTAAGTTAATTAACCTTCTTTAACGTATTGAAGTTGATATAAAGCCATGGCGGCATAACGGCAGTGCATTAAGAAGAATTCCGTAATCTTATATTTAGGTATAAAGTCGATTTTGTTGTATATACACATTTAGCAAGCGATATCGAAATGATTCAAATCATTAGTTTAACATATTTAAGTTAATAAACCTTCTGTAACGAACTGAAGTTGGCATAAAGCCATGGCGGCATAACGGCAGTGCCTGTAGAAGAATTCCGTTATCTTATATTTAGGTATAAAGTCGATTTTTTTGTATGTACACATTTAGCAAGCGATATCGAAATGCTTCCAATCATTAGTTTAACTTTTTTAAGTTAATAAACCTTCTATAACGAACTGAAGTTGGCATAAAGCCATGGCGGCATAACGGCAGTGCATGTAGAAGAATTCCGTAATCTTATATTTAGGTATAAAGTCGATATTGTTGTATTTACACATTTAGCAATCGATATCGAGATGCTTCAACTCATTAGCTTAACATATTTAAGTTAATAAACCTGATTTTGTTGTATATACAAGCGATATCGAAATGCTTCAAATCATTATTTTAACATATTTAAGTTAATTAACCTTCTTTAACGTATTGAAGTTGATCTAAAGCCATGGCGGCATAACGACAGTGCATTTAGAAGAAATCCGTAATCTTATATTTAGGTATAAAGTCGATTTTGTTGTATATACACATTTAGCAATCGATATCGAGATGCTTCAACTCATTAGCTTAACATATTTAAGTTAATAAACCTTCTCTAACGATCTGAAGTTGGCATATAGCCACGGCGGCATTACGGCAGTGCATGTAGAAGAATTCCGTAATCTTTTATTTAGGTATCAAGTCGATTTTCTTTTATATACACATTTAGATATCGATATCGAAGTGCTTCAAATCATTAGTTGAACATATTAAGTTAATAAACATTTTTTAGCTTACTGAAGTCTACATAAAGCATTAACGGTATAACGGCAGTGCATTTAGAATAATCCCGTTATCTTATATATGTTAAACTTATGAGTTGAACCATTTCGATATCGATTGCTTATGTGTATATACAACAAAATCGACTTTATACCTAAATATAAGATTACGCAATTCTTCTAAACGCACTGCCGTTACGCCACCATGGCTTTAAGCCAAAGGTTAAAGAAGGTTTATTAACTTAAATATGTTAAACTAATGATTTGAAGCATTTCGATATCGCTTGCTAAATGTGTACATACAAGAAAATCGACTTTATACATAAATATAAGATTACGGAATTCTTCTAAATGCACTGTCGTTATGCCGCCAGGGCTTTATATCACCTTCATTACGTTAAAGAAGGTTAACGAACTTAAATATGTTAAACGAATGATTTGAAGCATTTCGATATCGATAGTTAAATGTGTATATACAAGAAATCCGACTTTTTACCTAAATATAAGATTACGGAATTCTTCCAAATGCACTGCCGATATGCCGTTATGGCTTTATGTTAACTTCAGTTCGTTAAAGAAGGTTAATTAACTTAAATATGTTATACTAATGATTTGAAGCAATTCTTTATCGATTGCTAAATGTGAATATTTAAGAAAATCGACCTTATGCCTAAATATAAGATTACGGAATTCTTCTAAATGCACTGTCGTTATGTCGCCATGGCTATAAGCCAACTTCCGTTCGTTAAAGAAGGTTAACGAACTTAAATATGCTAAACGAATTATTTGAAGCATTTCGATATCGATAGCTAAATGTGTATATACAAGAAAATCGACTTTTTACCATAATATAAGATTACGGAATTCTTCTTAATGCACTGCCGTTATGCCGCCATGGCTTTAAGCCAACTTCCGTTCGTTAAAGAAGGTCTATTAACTTACATATGTTAAACTAATGATTTGAAGAATTTCGATATCGATTGTTAAATGTGTACATACAAGAAAATCGACTTTATACATAAATATAAGATTACGGAATTCTTCTAAATGCACTGTCGTTATGTCGCCATGGCTATAAGCCAACTTCCGTTCGTTAAAGAAGGTTAACGAACTTAAATATGCTAAACGAATTATTTGAAGCATTTCGATATCGATAGCTAAATGTGTATATACAAGAAAATCGACTTTTTACCTAAATATAAGATTACGGAATTCTTCTAAATGCACTGCCGTTATGCCGCCATGGCTTTAAGCCAACTTCAGATCGTTAAAGAAGGTTTATTAACTTAAATATGTTAAACTAATGAGTTGAACCATCTCGATATTGATTGCTAATGTGTATATACAACAAAATCGACTTTATACCTAAATATAAGATTACGGAATTTTTCCAAATGCACTGCAAATATACCGTTATGGCTTTATGTTAACTTCAGTTAGTTAAAGAAGGTTAACGATCTTAAATATGTTAAACGAATGATTTGAAGCATTTCGATATCGATAGCTAAAGGCGTATAGAAGAAAATCGACTTTTTACCTAAATATAAGTTTACGGAATTCTTCCAAATGCACTGGTGTTATACCGTTTTGGCTTTATGTAAACTTCGGTAAGATAACGAAGGTTAATTAACTTAAATATGTTAAACTAATGATTTGAAGCATTTCAATATCGATTGCTAAATGTGTATATACAACAAAATCGACTTTATACATAAATATGCGATAACGGAATTCTTCTAAATGCACTGCCGTTATGCCGCCATGGCTTTATATCACCTTCATTACGTTAAAGAAGGTTAACTAACTTAAATATGTTAAACTAATGATTAGAAGCATTTCGATATCGATTGCTAAATGTGTATATACAACAAAATCGACTTTATACCTAAATATAAGATTACGAAATTCTTCCAAATGTACTGTCGTTATGCCGCCATAACTTTATATCGACTTCAATACGTTAAAGAAGGTTAACGATCTTAAATATGTTAAACGAATGATTTGAAGCATTTCGATATCGATTGCTAAATGTGTATATACAACAAAATCGACTTTATACCTAAATATAAGATTACGGAATTCTTCTAAATGCACTGTCGTTATACCGCCATGGCTTTATATCAACTTCATTACGTTAAAGAAGGTTAACTAACTTAAATAGTTAAACTAATTATTTGAAGATTTTCGATATCGATTGCTAAATGCGTAAATACAAGAAAATCGACTATATACCTAAATATAAGATTACGGAATTCTTCTACATGCACTGTCGTTATGCCGCCATGGCTTTATATCACCTTCATTACCTTAAAGAAGGTTAATTAACTTAAATATATTAAACTAATGATTTGAAGCATTTCGATATCGATTGCTAAATGTGTATATACATTAAAATCGACTTTATACCTAAATATAAGATTACGAAATTCTTCCAAATGTACTGTCGTTATGCCGCCATGGCTTTATATCGACTTCAATACGTTAAAGAAGGTTAACGATCTTAAATATGTTAAACGAATGATTTGAAGCATTTCGATATCGATTGCTAAATGCGTAAATACAAGAAAATCGACTATATACCTAAATATAAGATTACGGAATTCTTCTACATGCACTGTCGTTATGCCGCCATGGCTTTATATCACCTTCATTACCTTAAAGAAGGTTAATTAACTTAAATATATTAAACTAATGATTTGAAGCATTTCGATATCGATTGCTAAATGTGTATATACAACAAAATCGACTTTATACCTAAATATAAGATTACGAAATTCTTCCAAATGTACTGTCGTTATGCCGCCATGGCTTTATAACGACTTCAATACGTTAAAGAAGGTTAATTAACTTAAATATGTTAACCTAGAGATTTGAAGCATTTCGATATCGATTGCTAGATGCGTATATACAAGAAAATCGACTTTATACCTAAATATAAGATTACGGAATTCTTCTAAATGCACTGTCGTTATGCCGGCATGGCTTTATATCGCCTTCATTACCTTAAAGAAGGTTAACTAACTTAAATATGTTAAACTAATCATTTGAAGATTTTCGATATCGGTTGCTAAATGTGTATATACAGGAAAATCGACTATATACCTAAATATAAGATTACGGAACTCTTCTACCTGCACTGTCGTTATGCCGGCATGGCTTTATATCACCTTCATTACCTTAAAGAAGGTTAACTAACTTAAATATGTTAAACTAATGATTTGAAGCATTTCGATATCGGTTGCTAAATGTGTATGTACAACAAAATCGACTTTATACCTAAATATAAGATAATGGAATTCATATATATATATACTGCCGTTATGCCGTTATGGCTTTATGTAAACTTTAGTAAGATAAAGAAGGTTAATTAACTTAAATATGCTAAACCAGTTATCTGATGCATTTCGATATCGATTGCTTAATGTGTAGATACAAGAAAATCGACTTTATACCTAAATATAAAATTACGGAATTCTTCCAAATGCACTGCCGTTATACTGTTATGGCTTTATGTACACTTCAGTGAGAAAAATAAGGTTAATAAACTTAAATGTGTTAAACTAATGAGTTGAACCATCTCGATGTCGATTGCTTATGTGTATATACAAGAAAATCGACTTTATACCTAAATATAAGATTACGGAATTCTTCTACATACACTGCCGTTATGCCGCCATGGCTTTATATCAACTTCAATACGTTAAAGAAGGTTAATTAACTTGAATATGTTAAACTAATGGTTTGAAGCATTTCGTTATCGATTGCTAAATGTGTATATACAAGAAAATCGACTTTATACCTAAATATAAGATTACGGAATTCTTCTAAATGCACTGCCGTTATGCCGCCATGGCTTTAAGCCAACTTCAGATCGTTAAATAAGGTTTATTAACTTAAATATGCTAAACTAATGAGTTGAACCATCTCGATGTTGATTGCTAATGTGTACATACAACAAAATCGACTTTATACCTAAATATAAGATTACGGAATTCTTCCATATGCACTGCCATTATACCGTTATGGCTTTATGTTAACTTCAGTTTGTTAAAGAAGGTTTATTAACTTAAATATGTTAAACCAGGTATTTGAAGCATTTCGATATCGATAGCTAAATGTGTATGTACAACAAAATCGACTTTATACCTAAATATAAGATAACGGAATTCATATAAATATACTGCCGTTATGCCGTGATGGCTTTATGTAAACTTCAGTAAGATAAAGAAGGTTAATTAACTTAAATATGCTAAACGGGTTATTTGAAGCATTTCGATATCGATTGCAAAATGTGTATATACAAGAAAATCGACTTTATACCTAAATATAAAATTATAACATTACGGAGTTCTTCTAAATGCACTGCCGTTATACCGTTAAGTCTTTATGTAGACTTCAGTATGCTTAAAAATGTTTATTAACTTAATATGTCAAACTAATGATTTGAAGCATTTCGATATCGATAGCTAAAAGTGTATATACAAGAAAATCGACTTTATACATATATATAAGATTACGGAATTCTTCTAAATGCACTGTCGTTATGCCGCCATGGCTTTATATCACCTTCATTACGTTAAAGAAGGTTATCGAACTTAAATATGTTAAACTAATGATTTGAAGCATTTCGATATCGATAGCTAAATGTGTATAGAAGAAAATCGACTTTTTACCTAAATATAAGTTTACGGAATTCTTCCAAATGCACTGGTGTTATACCGTTTTGGCTTTATGTATACTTCAGTAAGATAAAGAAGGTTAATTAACTTAAATATGTTAAACTAATGATTTGCAGCATTTCGTTATCTATTGCTAAATGTGAATATTTAAGACAATCGACTTTATACATAAATACACGATAACGGAATTCTTCTAAATGCACTGCCGTTATGCCGTTATGGCTTTATGTTAACTTCAGTAAGATAAAGAAGGTTAATTAACTTAAATATGCTAAACGGGTTATTTGAAGCATTACGATATCGATTGTAAAATGTGTATATACAAGAAAATCGAATTTATGCCTAAATTTAAGACTACGGAATTCTTCCAAATGCAGTGCCAATATGGCTTTATGTCAACTTCAGTTCGGTAAAGGAGGTTTATTAACTTAAATATGTTAAACCCGTTATCTGAAGCATTTCCATATCGATTGCGAAATGTATATATACAAGAAAATCGGCTTTATACCTAAATATAAAATTATAACATTACGGAATTCTTCTGAATGCACTGCCGTTATAGCGTTAAGGCCTTATGTAGACTTCAGTATGCTTAAAAATGTTTATTAACTTAATATGTCAAACTAATGATTTGAAGCATTTCGATATCGATAGCTAAAAGTGTATATACAAGAAAATCGACTTTATGCCTAAATATAAGATAACGGAATTCTTCTAAATGCACTGCCGTTATGCGGCCATGGCTATAAGCCAACTTCCGTTCGTTAAAGAATAATCAGTAAGATAGAGGGGGTTAATTAATCTAAATATGCTGAACCAGTTATATGAAGCATTTCGATATCGATTGCTAAATGCTTATATACAACAAAATCGAATTTATACCTAAATATAAGATTACGGAATTCTTCTAAATGCACTGCCGTTATGCCGCCATGGCTTTATATCACCTTCATTACGTTAAAGAAGGTTAACGAACTTAAATATGTTAAACTAATGATTTGAAACATTTCGATATCGATAGCTAAATGTGTATAGAAGAAAATCGACTTTTTACCTAAATATAAGTTTACGAAATTCTTCCAAATGCACTGGTGTTATACCGTTTTGGCTTTATGTATACTTCCGTAAGATAAAGAAGGTTAATTAACTTAAATATGTTAAACTAATGATTTGCAGCATTTCGTTATCTATTGCTAAATGTGAATATTTAGGACAATCGACTTCATACATAAATACACGATAACGGAATTCTTCTAAATGCACTGCCGTTATGCCGTTATGGGTTTATGTTAACTTCAGTAAGATAAAGAAGGTTAATTAACTTAAATATGCTAAACGGGTTATTTGAAGCATTTCGCTATCGATTGTAAAATGTGTATATACAAGAAAATCGAATTTATACCTAAATTTAAGACTACGGAATTCTTCCAAATGCAGTGCCGTTATGGCTTTATGTCAACTTCAGTTCGCTAAAGGAGGTTTATTAACTTAAATATGTTAAACCAGTTATCTGAAGCATTTCCATATCGATTGCGAAATGTATATATACAAGAAAATCGACTTTATACCTAAATATAAAATTATAACATTACGGAATTCTTCTAAATGCACTGCCGTTATACCGTTTAGGCTTTATGTAGACTTCAGTATGCTTAAAAATGTTTATTAACTTAATATGTCAAACTAATGATTTGAAGCATTTCGATATCGATAGCTAAAAGTGTATATACAAGAAAATCGACTTTATGCCTAAATATAAGATAACGGAATTAATCTAAATGCACTGCCGTTATGCGGCCATGGCTATAAGCCAACTTCCGTTCGTTAAAGAATAATCAGTAAGATAGAGGGGGTTAATTAACCTAAATATGTTAAACCAGTTATATGAAGCATTTCGATATCGATTGCTAAAAGCCTATATACAACAAAATCGAATTTATACCTAAATATAAGATTACGGAATTCTTCGAAATGCATTGCCGTTATGCCGATAAGGCTTTTGTAGACTTCAGTAAGATAAAGAGGGTAAGTTAACTTAAATATGTTAAACTAATGATTCAAAGCATTTCGATATGGATTGCTAAATGTGTATATAAAAGAAAATCGAATTTATATCTAAACATATGGTTACGGAATTTTTATAAATGAACTGAAGTTATGCCGCCAAGGTTTTAAGCCAACTTCCGTTCGTTAAAGAAGGCTAATTAACTTAAATATGTTAAGCTAATGATTTGAAGCATTTCGATATCGATTGCTATGCAATTCGATATCGCTTGCTAAATGTGTATATAAAAGAAAATCGAATTTATATCTAAACATAAGATTACGGAATACTTCAATATGTACTGTCGTTATGCCGCCATGGCTTTATATCAACTTCATTACGTTAACGAAGGCCAATTAACTTAAATATGTTAAACTAATGATTTGAAGCATCTCGATATCGATTGCAAAATGAGTATATATGTACAAAAAAATCGACTTTATACCTAAATATAAGCTAACGGAATTCTTCTACATGCACTGCCGTTATGCCGCCATGGCTTTATGCACACTTCAGTTCGTTCAAGAAGGTTAATTAACTTAAATATGTTAAACTAATGAGTTGAAGCATCTGGATATCTATTGCGAAATATATATTTACAAGAAAATCGACTTTATACCTAAATATAAGATTACGGAATTCTTCCAAATGCACTGCCGTTATACCGTTATGGCTCTATGTAAACTTCAGTAAGATAAATAAGGCTTATTAACTTAAATATGATAAACTAATGATTTGAAGCATTTCGTTATCGATTGCTAAATGTGTATATACAAGAAAATCGACTTTATACCTAAATATAAGATAACGGAATTCTTCTACATGCACTGCCGTTATGCCGTCATGGCTTTATGCCAACTTCCGTTCGTTAAAGAAGGTTTATTAACTTAAATATGTTAAACTAATGATTTGAAGCATTTCGATATCGATTGCTAAATGTATATACACAAAAAAATCGACTTTATACCTAAATATAAGATAACGGAATTCTTCTAAATGCACTGCTGTTATGGCTTTATGTTAACTTCAGTTCGTTACAGAAGAATTATTAACTTAAATATGTTAAACCAGTTATTTGAAGCTTGGCTTTATATCCCCTTCATTACGTTTAAGAAGCTTTGTTAACTTAAATATATTAAACTAATGATTTGAAGCATTTCGATATCGATTGCTAAATGAGTATATACAAGAAAGTCGGCTTTATATCTAATTACAAGATTACGGAATTCATCGAAATACACTCCCGTTATGCCGGTATGGCTTTATATAAATTTCAGTACGCTAAAGAAGGTAAATTTACTAAAATATGCTAAACTACTGATTTGAAGCATTTCGATATCGATTTCTAAATTTGTATGTACAAGAAAATCGATTTTATACCTAAGTAATAGATTACGGAATTCACCCAAATATACTGCCGTTATGCCGTTATGGCTTTATGTAAACTTCGATAAGATAAAGAAGGTTAATTAACCTAAATATGCTAAACCAGTTATTTGAAGCTTTTCGATATCGATTGCTAAATGCGTATATACAAGAAAATCGACTTTATACCTAAATATAAGATTACGGAATTCTTCTAAATGCACTGTCGTTATGCCGCCATGGCTTTATATTACCTTCATTAAATTAAAGAAGGTTAATTAACTTAAATATGTTAAACTAATTATCTGAAGATTTTCGATATCGATTGCTATATGTGTAAATACAAGAAAATCGATTATATACCTAAATATAAGATTACGGAATTCTTCTAAATGCACTGTCGTTATGCTGCCATGGCTTTATATCACCTTCATTACGTTAAAGAAGGTTAATTAACTTAAATATGTTAAACAAATGATTTGAAGCATTTCGATATCGATTGCTAAATGAGTATATACAAGAAAATCGGCTTTATACCTAAATATAAGATTACGGAATTCTTCTAAATGCACTGCCGTTATGCCGTTAAGGCTTTTGTAGACTTCAGTAAGATAAAGAGGGTTAATTATCTTACATATGTTAAACTAATGATTTGAAGAATTTCGATATCGATTGCTAAATGCGTATATACAACAAATTCGGCTTTGTAGCTAAATATAAGATTACGGAATTCTTCGAAATACACTGCCGTTATGCCTTTAAAGCTTTATATAAATTTCAGTACGTTAAAGAAGGTTAATTTACTTAAATATGCTAAACGAATGATTTGAAGCATTTCGATCTTGATTGCTAAATGTGTATGTACAAGAAAATCGATTTTATACCTAAATAAAAGATTACGGAATTCACCCAAACATTCTGCCGTTATGCCGTTATGGCTTTATGTAAACTTCAGTAAGATAGAGGGGGTTAATTAACCTAAATATGCTAAACCAGTTATATGAAGCATTTCGATATCGATCGCTAAACGCCTACATACAGCAAAATCGAATTTATACCTAAATATAAGATTACGGAATTTTTCTAAATGCACTGTCGTTAGGCCGCCATGGCTTTATATCACCTTCATTACGTTAAAGAAGGTTAATTAACTTAAATATGTTAAACTAATGATTTGAAGATTTTCGATATCGATTGCTAAATGTGTAAATACAAAAAAATCGACTATATACCTAAATTTAAGATTACGGAATTCTTCTACAAGCACTGTCGTTACGCCGCCATGGCTTTATATAACCTTCATTACGGTAAAGAAGGTTAATTAACTTAAATATGTTAAACTAATGATTTGAAGCATTTCGATATCGATTGCTAAATGTGTATGTACAACAAAATCGACTTTATACCTGAATATAAGATTACGGAATTCTGCCACATATACTGCCGTTATGCCGCCATGGCTTTATATCACCTTCAATACGTTAAAGAAGGTTAATTATTTTAAATATGTTAAACTAATGGTTTGAAGCATTTCGATATCGATTGCTAAATGTGTAAATACAAGAAAATCGACTTTATACCTAAATATAAAATTATAACATTACGGAATTCTTCTAAATGCACTGCCGTTATACCGTTAAGGCTTTATGTAGACTTCAGTAAGCTAAAAAATGTTTATTAACTTAATATGTTAAACTAATGATTTGAAGCATTTCGATATCGATAGCTAAATGTGTATATACAAGAAAATCGACTTTATACCTAAATATAAGATAACGAAATTCTTCTACATGCACTGCCGTTAAGCCGTCATGGCTATATGCAAACTTCAGATCGTTAAAGAAGGTTTATTAACTTAAATATGTTAAACTGATGAGTTGAAGAATTCGATATCGCTTGCTTAATGAGTATATACAACAAAATCGACTTTATTCCTAGATGTAAGATTACGGAATTCTTCCAAATGCACTGCCGTTATACCGTTATGGCTTTATGTAAACTTCAGTAAGAAAAAGAAGGACAATTAACTTAAATATGTTAAACTAATGATTTGAAGCATATCGATATCGATTGCTAAATGTGTATATACAAGAAAATCGTTTTTATACCTAAATATAAGATTACGGAATTCTTCGAAATGCACTGCCGTTATGCCGATAAGGCTTTTGTAGACTTCAGTAAGATAAAGAGGGTAAGTTAACTTAAATATGTTAAACTAATGATTCGAAGCATTTCGATATGGATTGCTTAATGTGTATATAAAAGAAAATCGAATTTATACCTAAACATATGTTTACGGAATTTTTATAAATGAACTGCCGTTATGCCGCCAAGGTTTTAAGCCAACTTCCGTTCGTTAAAGAAGGCTAATTAACTTAAATATGTTAAGCTAATGATTTGAAGCATTTCGATATCGATTGCTAAATGTGTATATGCAAGAAAATCGACTTTATACATTAATATAAGATAACGGAATTCTTCTAAATGCACTGGAAGCTTTATTAACTTAAATATGTTAAACCAGTTATTTGAAGCATTTCGATATCAATTGCTTAATGCATATATACAAGAAAATCGACTTTATAGCTAAATATAAGACTACGGAATTCTTCCAATTGTACTGTCGTTATGCCGCCATGGCTTTATATCAACTTCAATACGTTAAAGAAGGTTAATTAACTTAAATTTGGTAAACTAATGGTTTGGAGCATTTCGATATCGCTTGCTAAATGTGTATATAAAAGAAAATCGAATTTATATCTAAACATAAGATTACGGAATACTTCCAAATGAACTGTCGTTATGCCGCCATGGCTTTATGTACACTTCAGTTCGTTAACGAAGGTTTATTAACTTAAATATGTTAAACTAATGAGTTGAAGCATCTGGATATCGATTGCGAAATATATATTTACAAGAAAATCGACTTTATACCTAAATATAAGATTACGGAATTCATCCAAATGCACTGCCGTTATACCGTTATGGCTTTATGTAAACTTCAGTAAGATAAATAAGGTTAATTAACTTAAATATGTAAAACTAATGATTTGAAGCATTTCGTTATCGATTGCTAAATGTGTATATACAAGAAAATCGACTTTATACCTAAATATAAGGTAACGGAATTCTTCTACATGCACTGCCGTTATGCCGTCATGGCTTTATGCCAACTTCCGTTCGTTAAAGAAGGTTTATTAACTTAAATATGTTAAACTATTGATGTGAAGCTTTTCGATATCGATTGGTTAATGTATATACACAAAAAAATCGACTTTATACCTAAATATAAGATAACGGAATTCTTCTAAATGCACTGCCGTTATGGCTTTATGTTAACTTCAGTTCGTTAAAGAAGGTTTATTAACTTAAATATGTTAAACCAGTTATCTGAAGCATTTCGATATCGATTGCTTAATGCGTATATACAACAAAATCGACTTTATACCTAAATATAAGATTACGGAATTCTTCTAAATGCACTGCCGTTATGCCGCCATTGCTTTGTGCCAACTTCAGTTCGTTAAAGAAGGTTTATGAACTTAGATATTTTAAACTAATGATTTGAAGCATTTCGATATCGATTGCTATATGTATATAAACAAGAAAATCGACTTTATACCTAAATATAAGATTACGGAATTCTTCTACATACACTGCCGTTATGCCGCCATGGCTTTATGTTAACTTCAGTGCGTTAAATAAGTTTTATTAACTTAAATATCTTAAACTAATGATTTGAAGCCTTTCGATATAGATTGCTAAATGATTATATACAAGAAAGTCGATTTTATACCTAAATATAAGATTACGGAATTCATTGAAATACACTGCCTTTGTGCCGTTATGGCTTTATATCACCTTCAATACGTTAAAGAAGGTTAATTAACTTAAATATGTTAAACTAATGAGTTGAAGCATCTCGATATCGATTGCTAATGTGTAAATACAAGAAAGTCGACTTTATACCTAAATAAAAGATTACGGAATTCATCGAAATACACTTCCGTTATGCCGTTATGGCTTTATATCACCTTCATTACGTTAAAGAAGCTTTATTAACTTAAATATATTAAACTAATGATTTAAAGCATTTCGATATCGATTGCTAAATGAGTATATACAAGAAAGCTGACTTTATATCTAAATACAAGATTACGGAATTCATCGAAATACACTCCCGTTATGCCGTTATGGCTTTATATAAATTTCAGTACGCTAAAGAAGGTTAATTTACTTAAATATGCTAAACTACTGATTTGAAGCATTTCGATATCGATTTCTAAAATTGTATGTACAAAAAAATTGATTTTATACCTAAGTAAAAGATTACGGAATTCACCCAAATATACTGCTGTTATGCCGTTATGGCTTTTTGTAAACTTCGGTAAGATAAAGAAGGTTAATTAACCTAAATATGCTAAACCAGTTATTTGAAGCTTTTCGATATCGATTGCTAAATGCGTATATACAAGAAAATCGACTTTATAACTAAATATAAGATTACGTAATTCTTCTAAATGCACTGTCGTTATGCCGCCATGGCTTTATATTTACTTCATTACGTTAAAGAAGGTTAATTAACTTAAATATGTTAAACTAATTATTTGAAGATTTTCGATATCGATTGCTAAATGTGTAAATACAAGAAAATCGACTATATACCTAAATATAAGATTACGGAATTCTTCTATATGCACTGTCATTATGCCGCCATGGCTTTATATCAACTTCAATACGTTAAAAAAGGTTAATTAACTTAAATATGTTAAACTAGTGATTTGAAGCATTTCGATATCGATTGCTAAATGGGTATATACAAGAAAATCGACTTTATACCTAAATATAAGACTACGGACTTCTTCAAAATGCACTGCGGTAATACCGCCGTGGCTATATGCAAACTTCAGATCGTTAAAAAAGGGTTTTATTAACTTAAATATGTTAAACTAATGAGTTGAAGCATCTCGGTATCTACTGCTAAATGTGTATATACAACACAATCGACTTTATACCTAATTATAAGATTACGGAATTCTTCTAAATGCACTGCCGTTATGCCGCCATGGCTTTATATCAACTTCAATACGTTAAAGAAGGTTAATTAACTTAAATATGTTAAACTAATGATTTGAAGCATTTCGATATCGCTTGCTAAATGTGTATATACAAGAAAATCGACTTTATACCTAAATATAAGATAACGGAATTCTTCTACATGCACTGCCGTTATGCCGCCATGGCTTTATGCCAACTTCAGTTCGTTAAAGAAGCTTTATTAACTTAAATATGTTAAACTAATGAGTTGAAGAATTCGATATCGCTTGCTAAATGTGTATATACAAAAAAATCGACTTTATACCTAAATATAAGATTACGGAATTCTTCCAAATGCACTGCCGTTATGCCGCCATGGCTTTATATCAACTTTAATATGTTAAAGAAGGTTAATTAACTTAAATATGTTAAACTAATGACTTGAAGCATTTCGATATCGCTTGATAAATGTGTATATACAAGAAAATCGACTTTATACCTAAATATAAGATTACGGAATTCTTCTAAATGCACTGCCGTTATGCCGCCATGGCTTTATGCCAACTTCAGTTCGTTAAAGAAGGTTTATTAACTTAAATATTTTAAACTAATGAGTTGAAGCATTTCGATATCGCTTGCTAAATGTGTATATACAACAAAATCGACTTTATACCTAAATATAAGATAACGGAATTCTTTTAAATGCACTGCCGTTATGCCGTTAAGGCTTTATGTAAAATTCAGTAAGATAGAGAGGGTTAGTTAACTTAAATATGTTAAACTAATGATTAAAAGCATTTCGATATCGATTGCTTAATATGTAAATACAAGAAAATCGACTTTATACCTAAATAGAAGATTACGGAATTCTTCCAAATGCACTGCCGTAATACCGCCGTGGCTATATGCCAAATTCAGATCGTTAAAGAAGATTTATTAACTTAAATATGTTAAGCTACTGAGTCGAAGCATCTCGATATCGATTGCTAAATGTGTATATACAACAGATTACGGAATTCTTCTAAATGCTCTGCCGTTATGCCGTATTGGCTTTATGCCAACTTCCGTTCGTTAAAGAAGGTTAATTAACTTAAATATGTTAAACTAATGATTTGAAGCATTTCGATATCGATTGCTAAATGTGTATATACAAGAAAATCGACTTTATGCCTAAATATAAGACTATGGAATTATGGCTTTATGTCAACTTCAGTTCTCTAAAGGAGGTTTATTAACTTAAATATGTTAAACCAGTTATCTGAAGTTTCGATATCGATTGCGAAATGTGTATATAAAAGAAAATCGACTTTATACCTAAATATAAAATTATAAAATTACGGAATTCTTCTACATGCACTGTCGTTATGCCGCCATGGCTTTATATCACCTTCATTACGTTAAAGAAGGCTATATAACTTAAATATGTTAAAATAATGATTTGAAGCATTTCGATATCGATTGCTAAATGTGTATATACAACAAAATCGACTTTATACCTAAATATAAGATTACGTAATTCTTCTAAATGCTTTGCCGTTATGCCGTTAAGGCGTTTGTAGACTTCAGTAAGATAAAGAGGGTTAGTTAACTTGAATATGTTAAACTAATGATTTGAAGCATTTCGATATCGACTGCTAGATGCGTATATACAACAAAATCGACTTTATACCCAAATATAAGATTACGGAATTCTTCTACATGCACTGTCGTTATGCCGCCATGGCTTTATATCACCTTCATTACGTTAAAGAAGGTTAACTAACTTAAATATGTTAAACTAATGATTTGAAGCATTTCAATATCGATTGCTAAATGTGTATGTACAACAAAATCGACTTTATACCTAAATATAAGATAACGGAAATCATATAAATATACTGCCGTTATGGCTTTATGTAAACTTTAGTAAGATAAAGAAGGTTAATTAACTTAAATATGCTAAACCAGTTATCTGATGCATTTCGATATCGATTGCTTAATGTGTAAATACAAGAAAATCGACTTTATAACTGAATATAAGATTACGGAATTCTTCCAAATGCACTGCCGTTATACCGTTATGGCTTTATGTACACTTCAGTGAGAAAAATAAGGTTAATTAACTTAAATATGTTAAACTTATGAGTTGAACCATCTCGATATCGATTGCTTATGTGTATATACAACAAAATCGACTTTATACCTAAATATAAGATTACGCAATTCTTCTAAATGCACTGCCGTTATGCCACCATGGCTTTAAGCCAAAGGTTAAAGAAGGTTTATTAACTTAAACATGTTAAAGTAATTATTTGAAGCATTTCGATTTCGATTGCTGAATGTGTATATACAAGAAAATCGCCTTTATACATAAATATAAGATTACGGAATTCTTCTAAATGCACTGTCGTTATGCCGCCAGGGCTTTATATCACCTTCATTACGTTAAAGAAGGTTAACGAACTTAAATATGCTAAACGAATGATTTGAAGCATTTCGATATCGATAGTTATATGTGTATATACAAGAAATCCGACTTTTTACCTAAATATAAGATTACGGATTTCTTCCAAATGCACTGCCGATATGCCGTTATGGCTTTATGTTAACTTCAGTTCGTTAAAGAAGGTTAATTAACTTAAATATGTTAAACTTATGATTTGAAGCAATTCGTTATCGATTGCTAATTGTGAATATTTAAGAAAATCGACTTTATGCCTAAATATAAGACTACGGAATTCTTCTAAATGCACTGTCGTTATGTCGCCATGGCTATAAGCCAACTTCCGTTCGTTAAAGAAGGTTAACGAACTTAAATATGCTAAACGAATTATTTGAAGCATTTCGATATCAATAGCTAAATGTGTATGTAAAAAAAAATCGAATTTATACCTAAACATAAGATTACGGAATTCTTCCAAATGTACTGTCGTTATGCCGCCATGGCTTTATATCAACTTCATTACGTTAAAGAAGGCAAATTAACTTAAATATGTTAAACTAATGATTTGAAGCATTTCGTTATCGACTGCTAAATGTGTATATACAACAAAATCGACTTTATACCTAAATATAAGATTACGGAATTCTGCTGCATGCACTGTCGTTATGCCGCCAAGGCTTTATATCACCTTCATTACGTTAAAGAAGGTTAACTAACTTAAATATGCTAATCGAATGATTTGAAGCATTTCCATATCGATTGCGAAATGTACATATACAAGAAAATCGACTTTATACCTAAATATAAAATTATAACATTACGGAGTTCTTCTAAATGCACTGCCGTTATACCGTTAAGTCTCTATGTAGACTTCAGTATGCTTAAAAATGTTTATTAACTTAATATGTCAAACTAATGGTTTGAAGCATTTCGATATCGATAGCTAAAAGTGTATATACAAGAAAATCGACTTTATACATAAATATAAGATTACGGAATTCTTCTAAATGCACTGTCGTTATGCCGCCATGGCTTTATATCACCTTCGTTACGTTAAAGAAGGTTAACAAACTTAGATATGTTAAACGAATGATTTGAAGCCTTTCGATATAGATTGCTAAATGATTATATACAAGAAAGTCGATTTTATACCTAAATATAAGATTACGGAATTCATTGAAATACACTGCCTTTGTGCCGTTATGGCTTTATATCACCTTCAATACGTTAAAGAAGGTTAATTAACTTAAATATGTTAAACTAATGAGTTGAAGCATCTCGATATCGATTGCTAATGTGTAAATACAAGAAAGTCGACTTTATACCTAAATAAAAGATTACGGAATTCATCGAAATACACTTCCGTTATGCCGTTATGGCTTTATATCACCTTCATTACGTTAAAGAAGCTTTATTAACTTAAATATATTAAACTAATGATTTAAAGCATTTCGATATCGATTGCTAAATGAGTATATACAAGAAAGCTGACTTTATATCTAAATACAAGATTACGGAATTCATCGAAATACACTCCCGTTATGCCGTTATGGCTTTATATAAATTTCAGTACGCTAAAGAAGGTTAATTTACTTAAATATGCTAAACTACTGATTTGAAGCATTTCGATATCGATTTCTAAAATTGTATGTACAAAAAAATTGATTTTATACCTAAGTAAAAGATTACGGAATTCACCCAAATATACTGCTGTTATGCCGTTATGGCTTTTTGTAAACTTCGGTAAGATAAAGAAGGTTAATTAACCTAAATATGCTAAACCAGTTATTTGAAGCTTTTCGATATCGATTGCTAAATGCGTATATACAAGAAAATCGACTTTATAACTAAATATAAGATTACGTAATTCTTCTAAATGCACTGTCGTTATGCCGCCATGGCTTTATATTTACTTCATTACGTTAAAGAAGGTTAATTAACTTAAATATGTTAAACTAATTATTTGAAGATTTTCGATATCGATTGCTAAATGTGTAAATACAAGAAAATCGACTATATACCTAAATATAAGATTACGGAATTCTTCTATATGCACTGTCATTATGCCGCCATGGCTTTATATCAACTTCAATACGTTAAAAAAGGTTAATTAACTTAAATATGTTAAACTAATGATTTGAAGCATTTCGATATCGATTGCTAAATGGGTATATACAAGAAAATCGACTTTATACCTAAATATAAGACTACGGACTTCTTCAAAATGCACTGCGGTAATACCGCCGTGGCTATATGCAAACTTCAGATCGTTAAAGAAGGTTTATTAACTTAAATATGTTAAACTAATGAGTTGAAGCATCTCGGTATCTACTGCTAAATGTGTATATACAACACAATCGACTTTATACCTAATTATAAGATTACGGAATTCTTCTAAATGCACTGCCGTTATGCCGCCATGGCTTTATATCAACTTCAATACGTTAAAGAAGGTTAATTAACTTAAATATGTTAAACTAATGATTTGAAGCATTTCGATATCGCTTGCTAAATGTGTATATACAAGAAAATCGACTTTATACCTAAATATAAGATAACGGAATTCTTCTACATGCACTGCCGTTATGCCGCCATGGCTTTATGCCAACTTCAGTTCGTTAAAGAAGCTTTATTAACTTAAATATGTTAAACTAATGAGTTGAAGAATTCGATATCGCTTGCTAAATGTGTATATACAACAAAATCGACTTTATACCTAAATATAAGATTACGGAATTCTTCCAAATGCACTGCCGTTATGCCGCCATGGCTTTATATCAACTTTAATATGTTAAAGAAGGTTAATTAACTTAAATATGTTAAACTAATGACTTGAAGCATTTCGATATCGCTTGATAAATGTGTATATACAAGAAAATCGACTTTATACCTAAATATAAGATTACGGAATTCTTCTAAATGCACTGCCGTTATGCCGCCATGGCTTTATGCCAACTTCAGTTCGTTAAAGAAGGTTTATTAACTTAAATATTTTAAACTAATGAGTTGAAGCATTTCGATATCGCTTGCTAAATGTGTATATACAACAAAATCGACTTTATACCTAAATATAAGATAACGGAATTCTTTTAAATGCACTGCCGTTATGCCGTTAAGGCTTTATGTAAAATTCAGTAAGATAGAGAGGGTTAGTTAACTTAAATATGTTAAACTAATGATTAAAAGCATTTCGATATCGATTGCTTAATATGTAAATACAAGAAAATCGACTTTATACCTAAATAGAAGATTACGGAATTCTTCCAAATGCACTGCCGTAATACCGCCGTGGCTATATGCCAAATTCAGATCGTTAAAGAAGATTTATTAACTTAAATATGTTAAGCTACTGAGTCGAAGCATCTCGATATCGATTGCTAAATGTGTATATACAACAGATTACGGAATTCTTCTAAATGCTCTGCCGTTATGCCGTATTGGCTTTATGCCAACTTCCGTTCGTTAAAGAAGGTTAATTAACTTAAATATGTTAAACTAATGATTTGAAGCATTTCGATATCGATTGCTAAATGTGTATATACAAGAAAATCGACTTTATGCCTAAATATAAGACTATGGAATTATGGCTTTATGTCAACTTCAGTTCTCTAAAGGAGGTTTATTAACTTAAATATGTTAAACCAGTTATCTGAAGTTTCGATATCGATTGCGAAATGTGTATATAAAAGAAAATCGACTTTATACCTAAATATAAAATTATAAAATTACGGAATTCTTCTACATGCACTGTCGTTATGCCGCCATGGCTTTATATCACCTTCATTACGTTAAAGAAGGCTATATAACTTAAATATGTTAAAATAATGATTTGAAGCATTTCGATATCGATTGCTAAATGTGTATATACAACAAAATCGACTTTATACCTAAATATAAGATTACGTAATTCTTCTAAATGCTTTGCCGTTATGCCGTTAAGGCGTTTGTAGACTTCAGTAAGATAAAGAGGGTTTGTTAACTTGAATATGTTAAACTAATGATTTGAAGCATTTCGATATCGACTGCTAGATGCGTATATACAACAAAATCGACTTTATACCCAAATATAAGATTACGGAATTCTTCTACATGCACTGTCGTTATGCCGCCATGGCTTTATATCACCTTCATTACGTTAAAGAAGGTTAACTAACTTAAATATGTTAAACTAATGATTTGAAGCATTTCAATATCGATTGCTAAATGTGTATGTACAACAAAATCGACTTTATACCTAAATATAAGATAACGGAAATCATATAAATATACTGCCGTTATGGCTTTATGTAAACTTTAGTAAGATAAAGAAGGTTAATTAACTTAAATATGCTAAACCAGTTATCTGATGCATTTCGATATCGATTGCTTAATGTGTAAATACAAGAAAATCGACTTTATAACTGAATATAAGATTACGGAATTCTTCCAAATGCACTGCCGTTATACCGTTATGGCTTTATGTACACTTCAGTGAGAAAAATAAGGTTAATTAACTTAAATATGTTAAACTTATGAGTTGAACCATCTCGATATCGATTGCTTATGTGTATATACAACAAAATCGACTTTATACCTAAATATAAGATTACGCAATTCTTCTAAATGCACTGCCGTTATGCCACCATGGCTTTAAGCCAAAGGTTAAAGAAGGTTTATTAACTTAAACATGTTAAAGTAATTATTTGAAGCATTTCGATTTCGATTGCTGAATGTGTATATACAAGAAAATCGCCTTTATACATAAATATAAGATTACGGAATTCTTCTAAATGCACTGTCGTTATGCCGCCAGGGCTTTATATCACCTTCATTACGTTAAAGAAGGTTAACGAACTTAAATATGCTAAACGAATGATTTGAAGCATTTCGATATCGATAGTTATATGTGTATATACAAGAAATCCGACTTTTTACCTAAATATAAGATTACGGATTTCTTCCAAATGCACTGCCGATATGCCGTTATGGCTTTATGTTAACTTCAGTTCGTTAAAGAAGGTTAATTAACTTAAATATGTTAAACTTATGATTTGAAGCAATTCGTTATCGATTGCTAATTGTGAATATTTAAGAAAATCGACTTTATGCCTAAATATAAGACTACGGAATTCTTCTAAATGCACTGTCGTTATGTCGCCATGGCTATAAGCCAACTTCCGTTCGTTAAAGAAGGTTAACGAACTTAAATATGCTAAACGAATTATTTGAAGCATTTCGATATCAATAGCTAAATGTGTATGTAAAAAAAAATCGAATTTATACCTAAACATAAGATTACGGAATTCTTCCAAATGTACTGTCGTTATGCCGCCATGGCTTTATATCAACTTCATTACGTTAAAGAAGGCAAATTAACTTAAATATGTTAAACTAATGATTTGAAGCATTTCGTTATCGACTGCTAAATGTGTATATACAACAAAATCGACTTTATACCTAAATATAAGATTACGGAATTCTGCTGCATGCACTGTCGTTATGCCGCCAAGGCTTTATATCACCTTCATTACGTTAAAGAAGGTTAACTAACTTAAATATGCTAATCGAATGATTTGAAGCATTTCCATATCGATTGCGAAATGTACATATACAAGAAAATCGACTTTATACCTAAATATAAAATTATAACATTACGGAGTTCTTCTAAATGCACTGCCGTTATACCGTTAAGTCTCTATGTAGACTTCAGTATGCTTAAAAATGTTTATTAACTTAATATGTCAAACTAATGGTTTGAAGCATTTCGATATCGATAGCTAAAAGTGTATATACAAGAAAATCGACTTTATACATAAATATAAGATTACGGAATTCTTCTAAATGCACTGTCGTTATGCCGCCATGGCTTTATATCACCTTTGTTACGTTAAAGAAGGTTAACAAACTTAGATATGTTAAACGAATGATTTGAAGCATTTCGATATCGATAGCTAAATGTGTATATACAAGAAAATCGACTTTTTACCTAAATATAAGATTACGGAATTCTTCTGCATGCACTGCCGTTAGGCCGTTATGGCTTTATGTTAACTTCAGTTCGTTAAAGAAGGTTAATTAACTTAAATATGTTAAACTAATGATTTGAAGCATTACGATATCGATTGTAAAATGTGTATATAAAAGAAAATCGAATTTATGCCTAAATTTAAGACTACGGAATTCTTCCAAATGCAGTGCCGTTATGGCTTTATGTCAACTTCAGTTCGGTAAAGGAGGTTTATTAACTTAAATATGTTAAACCAGTTATCTGAAGCATTTCCATATCGATTGCGAAATGTATATATACAAGAAAATCGACTTTATACCTAAATATAAAATTATAACATTACGGAATTCTTCTAAATGCACTGCCGTTATACCGTTAAGGCCTTATGTAGACTTCAGTTTGCTTAAAAATGTTTATTAACTTAATATGTCAAACTAATGATATGAAGCATTTCGATATCGATAGCTAAAAATGTATATACAAGAAAATCGACTTTATGCCTAAATATAAGATAACGGATTTCTTCTAAATGCACTGCCGTTATGCCGCCATGGCTTTATATCACCTTCATTACGTTAAAGAAGGTTAACGAACTTAAATATGTTAAACTAATGATTTGAAGCATTTCGATATCGATAGCTTAATGTGTATAGAAGAAAATCGACTTTTTACCTAAATATAAGTTTACGGAATTCTTCCAAATGCACTGGTGTTATACCGTTTTGGCTTTATGTATACTTCCGTAAGATAAAGAAGGTTAATTAACTTAAATATGTTAAACTAATGATTTGCAGCATTTCGTTATCTATTGCGAAATGTGAATATTTAGGACAATCGACTTTATACATAAATACACGATAACGGAATTCTTCTAAATGCACTGCCGTTATGCCGTTATGGGTTTATGTTAACTTCAGTAAGATAAAGAAGGTTAATTAACTTAAATATGTTAAACTAATGATTTGAAGCATTACGATATCGATTGTAAAATGTGTATATACAAGAAAATCGAATTTATGCCTAATTTAAGACTACGGAATTCTTCCAAATGCAGTGCCGTTATGGCTTTATGTCAACTTCAGTTCGCTAAAGGAGGTTTATTAACTTAAATATGTTAAGCCAGTTATCTGAAGCATTTCCATATCGATTGCGAAATGTATATATACAAGAAAATCGACTTTATACCTAAATATAAAATTATAACATTACGGAATTCTTCTAAATGCACTGCCGTTATACCGTTAAGGCTTTATGTAGACTTCAGTATGCTTAAAAATGTTTATTAACTTAATATGTCAAACTAATGATTTGAAGCATTTCGATATCGATAGCTAAAAGTGTATATACAAGAAAATCGACTTTATGCCTAAATATAAGATAACGGAATTCTTCTAAATGCAATGCCGTTATGCGGCCATGGCTATAAGCCAACTTCCGTTCGTTAAAGAATTATCAGTAAGATAGAGTTGTTAATTAACCTAAATATGTTAAACCAGTTATATGAAGCATTTCGATATCGATTGCTAATTGCCTATATACAACAAAATCGAATTTATACCTAAATATAAGATTACGGAATTCTTCGAAATGCACTGCCGTTATGTCGATAAGGCTTTTGTAGACTTCAGTAAGATAAAGAGGGTTAGTTAACTTAAATATGTTAAACTAATGATTCGAAGCATTTCGATATGATTGCTAAATGTGTATATAAAAGAAAATCGAATTTATATCTAACATAAGATTACGGAATACTTCTAAATGTACTGTCGTTATGCCGCCATGGCATTTATATCATCTTCATTACGTTAACGAAAGGCTAATTAACTTAAATATGTTAAACTAATGATTTGAAGCATCTCGATATCGATTGCAAAATGAGTATATACAAGAAAATCGACTTTATACCTAAATATAAGCTAACGGAATTCTTCTACATGCACTGCCGTTATGCCGTCATGGCTTTATGCACACTTCAGTTCGTTCAAGAAGGTTTATTAACTTAAATATGTTAAACTATGAGTTGAAGCATCTGGATATCTATTGCGAAATATATATTTACAAGAAAATCGACTTTATACCTAAATATAAGATTACGGATTCTTCCAAATGCACTGCCGTTATACCGTTATGGCTTTATGTAAACTTCAGTAAGATAAATAAGGTTTATTAACTTAAATATGATAAACTAATGATTTGAAGCATTTCGTATATCGATTGCTAAATGTGTATACACAAAAAAATCGACTTTATACCTAAATATAAGATAACGGAATTCTTCTAAATGCACTGCCGTTATGGCTTTATGTTAACTCAGTTCGTTACAGAAGGATTATTAACTTAAATATGTTAAACCAGTTATTTGAAGCTTGGCTTTATATCCCCCTTCATTACGTTTAAGAAGCTTTATTAACTTAAATATATTAAACAATGATTTGAAGCATTTCGATATCGATTGCCTAAATGAGTATATACAAGAAAGTCGGCTTTATATCTAAATACAAGATTACGGAATTCATCGAAATACACTCCCGTTATGCCGGTATGGCTTTATATAAATTTCAGTACGCTAAAGAAGGTTAATTTACTAAAATATGCTAATCCAGTTATTTGAAGCTTTTCGATATCGATTGCTAAATGCGTATATACAAGAAAATCGACTTTATACCTAAATATAAGAATACGGAATTCTTCTAAATGCACTGTCGTTATGCCGCCATGGCTTTATATTACCTTCATTACGTTAAAGAAGGTTAATTAACTTAAATATGTTAAACTAATTATTTGAAGATTTTCGATATCGATTGCTATGTGTGTAAATACAAGAAAATCGACTATATACCTAAATATAAGATTACGGAATTCTTCTAAATGCACTGTCGTTATGCTGCCATGGCTTTATATCACCTTCATTACGTTTAAAGAAGGTTAATTAACTTAAATATGTTAAACAAATGATTTGAAGCATTTCGATATCGATTGCTAAATGAGTATATACAAGAAAATCGGCTTTATACCTAAATAAAAGATTACGGAATTCTTCTAAATGCACTGCCGTTATGCCGTTAAGGCTTTTGTAGACTTCAGTAAGATAAAGAGGGTTAATTATCTTACAGATGTTAAACTAATGATTTGAAGAATTTCGATATCGATTGCTAAATGCGTATATACACAAATTCGGCTTTATAGCTAAATATAAGATTACGGAATTCTTCGAAATACACTGCCGTTATGCTGTTATGGCTTTATATAAATTTCAGTACGCTAAAGAAGGTTAATTTACTTAAATATGCTAAACGAATGATTTGAAGCATTTCGATCTTGATTGCTAAATGTGTATGTACAAGAAAATCGATTTATACCTAAATAAAAGATTACGGAATTCACCCAAACATACTGCCTGTTATGCCATTATGGCTTTATGTAAACTTCAGTAAGATAAATAAGGTTAATAACTTAAATATGTAAAACTAATGATTTGAAGCATTTCGTTATCGATTGCTAAATATGTATATACAAGAAAATCGACTTTATACCTAAATATAAGATAACGGAATTCTTCTACATGCACTGCCGTTATGCCGTCATGGCTTTATGCCAACTTCCGTTCGTTAAAGAAGGTTTATTAACTTAAATATGTTAAACTATTGATTTGAAGCATTTCGATATCGATTGCTATATGTATATATACAAGAAAATCGAATTTATACCTAAATATTAGATAACAGGATTCTTCTAAATGCATTGCCGTTATACCGTTAAGGCTTTATGTAGACTTCAGTGAGCTAAAAAATGTTTATTAAATTAATATGTTAAACTAATGATTTGAAGCATTTCGATATCGATTGCTTAATATGTAAATACAAGAAAATCGACTTTATACCTAAATATAAGATAACGGAATTCTTCACATGCACTGCCGTTATGCCGTTAGACTTTATGTGGATTTCAGTAAGATAGAGAGGGTTAATTAACTTAAATAGTTAAACTAATGATTTGAAGCATTTCGATATCGATTGCTAAATGGGTATATACAAGAAAATCGACTTTATACCTAAATATAGACTACGGACTTCTTCAAAATGCACTGCCGTAATACCGCCGTGGCTATATGCCAACTCAGATCGTTAAAGAAGGTTTATTAACTTAAATATGTTAAACTAATGAGTTGAAGCATCTCGATATCTACTGCTAAATGTGTATATACAACAAATCGACTTTATACCTAATTATAATATTACGGAATTCTTCTAAATGCACTGCCGTTATGCCGCCATGGCTTTATATCAACTTCAATACGTTAAAGAAGGTTAATTAACTTAATAATATGTTAAACTAATGATTTGAAGCATTTCGATATCGCTTGCTAAATGTGTATATACAAGAAAATCGAATTTATACCTAAATATAAGATAACGGAATTCTTCTACAATGCACTGCCGTTATGGCTTTATTGTTAACTTCAGTTCGTTAAAGAAGGTTTATTAACTTAAATATGTTAAACCAGTTATCTGAAGCATTTCGATATCGATTGCTTAATGCGTATATACAACAAAATCGACTTAATACCTAAATATAAGATTACGGAATTCTTCTAAATGCACTGCCGTTATGCCGCCATTGCTTTATGCCAACTCAGTTCGTTAAAGTAGGTTTATGAATTTAGATATTTTAAACTAATGATTTGAAGCATTTCGATATCGATTGCTATATGTATATATACAAGAAAGTCGACTTTATACCTAAATATAAGATTACGGAATTCTTCTACATACACTGCCGTTATGCCGCCATGGCTTTATGTTAACTTCAGTGCGTTAAATAAGCTTATTAACTTAAATATATTAAACTAATGATTTGAAGCCTTTCGATATAGATTGCTAAATGATTATATACAAGAAAGTCGATTTTATACCTAAATATAAGATTACGGAATTCATCGAAATACACTCCCGTTATGCCGTTATGGCTTTATATCACCTTCATTACGTTAAAGAAGCTTTATTAACTTAATATATTAAACTAATGATTTGAAGCATTTCGATATCGATTGCTAAATGAGTATATACAAGAAAGTTGACTTTATATCTAATTACAAGATTACGGATTCATCGAAATACACTCCCGTTATGCCGTTATGGCTTTATATAAATTTCAGTACGCTAAAGAAGGTTAATTTACTTAAATATGCTAAACTACTGATTTGACGCATTTGGATATCGATTTCTAAATTAGTATGTACAAGAAAATTGATTTTATACCTAAGTAAAAGATTACGGAATTCACCCAAATATACTGCCGTTATGCCGTTATGGCTTTTTGTAAACTTCGGTAAGATAAAGAATGTTAATTAACCTAAATATGCTAAACCAGTTATTTGAAGCTTTTCGATATCGATTGCTAAATGCGTATATACAAGAAAATTGACTTTATAACTAAACTTCTTTATGTTACCTTCATTACGTTAAAGAAGGTTAATTAACTTAAATATGTTAAACTAATTATTTGAAGATTTTCGATATCGATTGCTAAATGAGTATATACAAGAAAATCGAATTTATACCTAAATATAAGATAACGGAATTCTTCTGAATGCACTGCAGCTATACCCTTAAGGCTTTATGTAGACTTCAGTGCGTTAAAAGAACGTTTAGTAACTTAAATATGTTAAACTAATTATTTGAAGCTTTTCGATATCGATTGCTAAATGCGTATATACAAGAAAATTGACTTTATACCTAAATATAAGATTACGGAATTCTTCTATATGCACTGTCGTTATGCCGCCCATGGGCTTTATTACACCTTCATTACGCTAAAGAAGGTTTATTATTTTAAATATGTTAAACTAATGGTTTGAAGCATTTCGATATCGATTGCTAAATGTGTAAATGCAAGAAAATCGACTTTATACCTAAATATAAAATTATAACATTACGGAATTCTTCTAATTGCTTTACCGTTATGCCGCCTCGGCTTTATATCAACTTCAATATGTTAAAGAAGGTTAATTAACTTAAATAAGTTAAACTAATGACTTGAAGCATTTTCGATATCGATTGCTAGATGTGTATATACAAGAAAATCGACTTTATACCTAAATATAAGATTACGGAATTCTTCTAAATGCACTGCCGTTATGCCGCCATGGCTTATATCAAGTTCAATACGTTAAAGAAGGTTAATTAACTTAAATATGATAAACTAATGATTTGAAGCATTTCGATATCGCCTGCTAAATGGGTATATACAAGGAAAATCGACATTTATACCTAAATATAAGATAACGGAATTCTTCCACATGCACTGCCGTTATGCCGCCATGGCTTTATGCCAACTTCAGTTCGTTAAAGAAGGTTTATTAACTTAAATATTTTAAACTAATGAGTTGAAGCATTTCGATATCGCTTGCTAAATGTGTATATACAACAAAATCGACTTTATACCTAAATATAAGATAACGGAATTCTTTTAAATGCACTGCCGTTATGCCGTTAAGGCTTTATGTAGAATTCAGTAAGATAGAGAGGGTTAATTAACCTTAAATATGTTAAACTAATGATTTGAAGCATTTCGATATCGATTGCTTAATATGTAAATACAAGAAAAATCGACTTTATACCTAAATATAAGATAACGTAATTCTTCTAAATGCACTGCCATTATGCTGTTATGGCTTTTTATAAATTTCAAAACGTTAAAGAAGATTAATTTACTCAAATATGTTAAACTAATGACTTGAGCATTTCGATATCGATTGCTAAATGTCTATGTACAAGAAAAACGATTTTATACCTAATAAAAGATAACGGAATTCACCCAAACATACTGCCGTTTATGCCGCTATGGCTTTATGTAAACTTCAGTAAGATAGAGGGGGTTAATAAACCTAAATACGCTAAACCAGTTATATGAGGCATTTCGATATCGATTGCTAAATGCCTATATACAACAAAATCGAACTTGTACCTTAATATAAGATTACGGAATTTTTCAAAAGCACGGTCGTTATGCCGCCATGGTTCTATATCACCTTCATTACGTAAATGAAGGTTAATTAACTTAAATAGTTAAACTAATGATTTGAAGATTTTCGATATCGATTGCTAAACGTGTATATACAAGAAAATCGACTTTGTACCTAAATATAAGATTACGGAATTCTTCTACATGCACAGCCGTTATGCCGCCATGGCTTTATGTTAACTTCAGTGCGTTAAAGAAGCTTTATTAACTTTAATATATTAAACTGATTTGAAGCATTTCGATATCGATTGCTAAATGAGTATATACACGAAAATCGACTTTTTACCTAAATATAAGATTACGGAATTCTTTTACATGCACTGCCGTTATGCCGCCATGGGCTTTATGTTAACTTCAGTGCGTTAAAGAAGCTTTATTAACTTTAATATATTAAACTAATGATTTGAAGCATTACGGAATTCTTCTAAATGCACTGCAGTAATACCGTTAAGGCCTTATGAAGACTTCAGTGCGTTAAAGAAGGTTTATTAACTTAAATATGTTAAACTAATGATTTGAAGCACGTCGATATCGATTGCTAAATGCGTATATACAAGAAAATCGACTTTATACCTAAATATAAGATAACGTAATTCTTCTAAATGCACTTCCGTTATGCTGTTATGGCTTTATACAGATTTCAGTACGTTAAAGAAGGTTAATTTACTCAAATATGTTAAACTAATGATTTGAGCATTTCCATATCGATTCCTATATGTGTATGTACAAGAAAATCGATTTTATACCTAAATAAAAGCTTACTTAATTCACCCAAGTATACTGCCGTTATGCCGTTATGGCTTTATGTAAACTTCAGTAAGATAAAGAAGGTTAATTAACTTAAATATGCTAAGCCAGTTATTTGAAGCATTTCGATATCGATTGCTAAATGCGTATACACAACAAAATCGAATTTATGCCTAAATATAAGAATACGGAGTTCTTCTAAATGCACTGTCGTTA
Organism: Bactrocera correcta; assembly: GCA_027475135.1. Classification (NCBI taxonomy): domain Eukaryota; kingdom Metazoa; phylum Arthropoda; class Insecta; order Diptera; family Tephritidae; genus Bactrocera; species Bactrocera correcta. The sequence continues at coordinate 18,118 of JAPZAG010000779.1, read as the reverse complement.
GGCCGCCATGGCTTATATCATTATTCATTACGTTAGAGAAGGTTAATTAACTTAAATATGTTAAACTAATGATTTGAAGAATTTCCGATATCGATTGCTAAATGCGTATATAAAACAAATTTGGCTTTATATCTAAATATAAGATTACGGAATTCTTCGAAATTCACTGCCGTTATGCCCTTAAAGCTTTATATAAATTTCAGTACGTTAAAGAAGGTTAATTTACTTAAATTGGCTAAACGATTGATTTGAAGCATTTCGATATTGATTACTAAATGTGTATGTACAAGGAAAATCGATTTTATACCTAAATAAAAGATTACGGGAATTCACCCAAACATACTGCCGTTATGCCGTTATGGCTTTATGTAAACTTCAGTAAGATAGAGGGGGTTAATTAACCTAAATATGCTAAACCAGTATATGAAGCATTTCGATATCGATTGCTAAATGCCTATATACAACAAAATCGACTTTATACCTAAATATAAGATTACGGAATTCTTCTAAATGCACTGCCGTTATGCCGCCATGGCTTTATATCAACTTCAATACGTTAAAGAAGGTTAATTAACATAAATATGTTAAACTAATGATTTGAAGCATTTCGATATCGCTTGCTAAATGTGTATATACAAGAAAATCGACTTTATACCTAAATATAAGATAACGGAATTCTTCTACATGCACTGCCGTTATGCCGCCATGGCTTTATGCCAACTTCAGTTCGTTAAAGAAGCTTTATTAACTTAAATATGTTAAACTAATGAGTTGAAGAATTCGATATCGCTTGCTAAATGTGTATATACAACAAAATCGACTTTATACCTAAATATAAGATTACGGAATTCTTCCAAATGCACTGCCGTTATGCCGCCATGGCTTTATATCAACTTCAATATGTTAAAGAAGGTTAATTAACTTAAATATGTTAAACTAATGACTTGAAGCATTTCGATATCGATTGCTAGATGTGTATATACAAGAAAATCGACTTTATACCTAAATATAAGATTACGGAATTCTTCTAAATGCACTGCCGTTATGCCGCTATGGCTTTATATCAACTTCAATACGTTAAAGAAGGTTAATTAACTTAAATTATGATATAACTAATGATTTGAAGCATTTCGATATCGCCTGCTAAATGTGTATATACAAGAAAATCGACTTTATACCTAAATATAAGATAACGGAATTCTTCCACATGCACTGCCGTTATGCCGCCATGGCTTTATGCCAACTTCAGTTCGTTAAAGATGGTTAATTAACTTAAATATTTTAAACTAATGAGTTGAAGCATTCGATATCGCTTGCTAAATGTGTATATACAACAAAATCGACTTTATACCTAAATATAAGATAACGGAATTCTTTTAAATGCACTGCCGTTATGCCGTTAAGGCTTTATGTAGAATTCAGTAAGATAGAGAGGGTTCATTAACTTAAATATGTTAAACTAATGATTAAAAGCATTTCGATATCGATTGCTCAATATGTAAATACAAGAAAATCGACTTTATACCTAAATAGAAGATTACGGAATTCTTCGCAAATGCACTGCCGTAATACCGCCGTGGCTATATGCCAAATTCAGATCGTTAAAGAAGATTTATTAACTTAAATATGTTAAGCAATGAGTCGAAGCACCTCGATATCGATTGCCTAAATGTTGTATATACAACAAAATCGACTTTATACCTAAATATAAGATTACGGAATTCTTCCCAATGCACTGCCGTTATACCGTTATGGTCTTTATGTAAACTTCAGTAAGATAAAGAAGGTTAATTAACTTAAATATGTTAAACTAATGATTTGAAGCATTTCGTTATCGATTGCTAAATGTGTATGTAAAAGCAAATCGTTTTTATACATAAATATAAGATTAAGGAATTCTTCTAAATGCACTGCCGTTATGCCGTCATGGCTTTATATCAACTTCAATACGTTAAAGAAGGTTAAATAACTTAAATATGTTAAACTAATGATTTGAAACAATTCGATATCGCTTGCTACATGAGTATATACAAGAAAATCGAATTATACCTAAATATAAGATAACGGAATTCTTCTGAATGCACTGCAGCTATACCTTAAGGCTTTATGTAGACTTCAGTGCGTTAAAGAACGTTTATTAACTTAGATATGTTAAACTAATGATTTGAAGCATTTCGATATCCATTGCTAAATGGGTATATACAAGAAAATCGACTTTATACCTAAATATAAGACTACGGACTTCTTCTAAATGCACTGCCGTTATGCCGCCATGGCTTTATATCAACTTCAATACGTTAAAGGAGGTTAATTAACTTAAATATGTTAAACTAACGAATTGAAGCATTTCGATATCGCCTGCTAAATGTGTACATACAAGAAAATCAAATTTATACCTAAATAAAGATAACGGAATTCTTCTAAATGCACTGCCGTTATGCCCGTTAAGGCTTTATGTAGACTTCAGTAAGACAGAGAGGGTTAATTAACTTGAATATGTTAAACTAATGATTTGAAGCATTTCGATATCGATTGCTAAATGATTATATACAAGAAAGTCGATTTTATACCTAAATATTAGATTACGGAATTCTTCTAAATGCACTGCAGTTATACCGTTAAGGCCTTATGAAGACGTCAGTGCGTTAAAGAAGGTTTATTAACTTAAGTATGTTAAACTAATGATTTGAAGCATTTCGATATCGATTGCTTAATGTGTATATGCAAGAAAATCGACTTTATACCTAAATATAAGATTACGGAATTCTTCTGAATGCACTGCCGTTATGCCGTTAAGGCTTTGTAGACTTCAGTAAAAAAAGATGTTTAATTACTTAAATGTTGTAAACTAATGATTTGAAGCATTTCGATATCGATTGCTAAATGTCTCTGTACAACAAAATCGACTTTATACCTAAATATAAGCTTACGGAATTCTTCTAAATGCACTGCCGTTATGCCGCCATGGCTTTATGTTAACTTCAGTGCGTTAAAGAAGCTTTATTAGCTTAAATGTATTAAACTAATGATTTGAAGCATTTCGATATCGATTGCTAAATGAGTATATACAAGAAAATCGACTTTATACCTAAATATAAGTTTACGGAATTCTTCTAAATGCACTGCAGTTATACTGTTAAGGCTTTATGAAGACTTCAGTGCGTTAAAGAAGGTTTATTAACTTAAATATGTTAAACTAATGATTTAAAGCATTTACGATATCGATTGCTTAACAATGTAAATACAAGAAAATCGAATTTATACCTAAATATAAGATAACGTAATTCTTCTAAATGCACTGCCATTATGCTGTTATGGCTTTTTATAAATTTCAAAACGTTAAAGAAGATTAATTTACCACAAATATGTTAAACTAATGACTTGAGCATTTCGATATCGATTGCTAAATGTCTATGTACAAGAAAAACGATTTTATACCTAAATAAAAGATAACGGAATTCACCCAAACATACTGCCGTTAAGCCGCTATGGCTTTATGTAAACTTCAGTAAGATAGAGGGGGTTAATTACCTTAAATATGATAAACTAATGATTTGAAGCATTTCGATATCGATTGCTAAATGCCTATATACAACAAAAATCGAACTTGTACCTTAATATAAGATTACGGAATTTTTCTAAATGCACGGTCGTTATGCCGCCATGGCTTTAGATCACCTTCATTACGTTAATGAAGGTTAATTAACTTAAATATGTTAAACTAATGATTTGGAAGATTTTCGATATCGATTGCTAAACGTGTATATACAAGAAAATCGACTTTGTACCTAAATATAAGATTACGGAATTCTACCACATGCACTGCCGTTATGCCGCCATGGCTTTATGTTAACTTCAGTGCGTTAAAGAAGCTTTATTAACTTTAATATATTAAACTGATTTGAAGCATTTCGATATCGATTGGTTAAATGAGTATATACACGAAAATCGACTTATACCTAAATATAAGATTACGGAATTCTTTTACATGCACTGCCGTTATGCCGCCATGGCATTATGTTAACTTCAGAGCGTTAAAGAAGCTTTATTAACTTTAATATATTAAACTAATGATTTGAAGCATTACGGAATTCTTCTAAATGCACTGCAGTAATACCGTTAAGGCTTTATGAAGACTTCAGTGCGTTATAAGAAGGTTTATTAACTCTAAATATGTTAAACTAATGATTTTGAAGCACGTCGATATCGATTGCTAAATGCGTATATACAAGAAAATCGACTTTATACCTAAATATAAGATAACGTAATTCTTCTAAATGCACTTCAGTTATGCTGTTATGGCTTTATACAGATTTCAGTACGTTAAGAAGGTTAATTTACTCAAATATGTTAAACTATTGATTTGAGCATTTTCGATATCGATTCCTAATGTGTATGTACAAGAAAATCGATTTTATACCTTAAATAAAAGCTTACTTAATTCACCCAAATATACTGCCGTTATGCCGTTATGGCTTTATGTAATAACTTCAGTAAGATAAAGAAGGTAATTAACTTAAATATGCTAAGCCAGTTATTTGAAGCATTTCGATATCGATTGCTAAATGCGTATATACAACAAAATCGAATTTATGCCTAAATATAAGAATACGGAATTCTTCTAAATGCACTGTCGTTAGGCCGCCATGGCTTATATCATTATTCATTACGTTAGAGAAGGTTAATTAACTTAAATATGTTAAACTAATGATTTGAAGAATTTCGATATCGATTGCTAAATGCGTATATACAACAAATTTGGCTTTATATCTAATATAAGATTACGGAATTCTTCGAAATACACTGCCGTATGCCCTTAAAGCTTTATATAAATTTCAGTACGTTAAAGAAGGTTAATTTACTTAAATATGCTAAACTAATGATTTGAAGCATTTCGATATTGATTACTAAATGTGTATGTACAAGAAAATCGATTTTATACCTAAATAAAAGATTACGGAATTCACCCAAACATACTGCGTTATGCCGTTATGGCTTTATGTAAACTTCATAAGATAGAGGGGGTTAATTAACCTAAATATGCTAAACCAGTTATATGAAGCATTTCGATATCGATTGCTAAATGCCTATATACAACAAAATCGAACTTATACCTAAATATAAGATTACGGGAATTTTTCTTAATGAACTGTCGTTATGCCGCCATGGCTTTTATATCACCTTCATTACGTTAATGAAGGTTAATTAACTTAAATATGTTAAACTAATGATTTGAAGATTTTCGATATCGATTGCTAAATGTGTATATACAACAAAATCGACTTTATACCTAAATATAAGATAACGGAATTCTTCTGAATGCACTGCAGTTATACCCTTAAAGCTTATGTAGACTTCAGTGCGTTAAAGAACGTTTATTAACTAAGATATGTTAAACTAATGATTTGAAGCATTTCGATATCGATTGCATAATGTGTATATACAAGAAAATCGACTCTATACCTAAATATAAGATAACGGAATTCTTCTGAATGCACTGCAGTTATACCCTTAAGGCTTTATGTAGACTTCAGTAAGATAGAGAGGGTTAAGTAACTTAAATATGTTAAACTAATGATTTGAAGCATTTCGTTATCGATTGCTAAATGTGTATATAAAAGAAAATCGTTTTATACATAAATATAAGATTACGGAATTCTTTTCAATGCACTGCCGTTATGCCGCCATGGCTTTATATCAACTTCAATACGTTAAAGAAGGTTAATTTAACTTAAATATGTTAAACTAATGATTTGAAGCAATTCGATATCGCTTGCTAAATGTGTATATACAAGAAAATCAAAATTTATACCTAAATATAAGATAACGGAATTCTTCTGAATGCACTGCAGTTACACCGTTAAGGCTTTATGTAGACTTCAGTGCGTTAAAGAACGTTTATTAACTTAGATATGTTAAAACTAATGATTTAAAGTATTTCGATATCGCCTGCTAAATGTGTATATACAAGAAAATCGACTTTATACCTAAATATAAGATAACGGAATTCTTCCACATGCACTGCCGTTATGCCGTTAACGCTTTATGTGGATTTCAGTAAGATAGAGAGAGTCAATTAACTTAAATATGTTAAACTAATGATTTGAAGCATTTCGATATCGATTGCTAAATGGGTATATACAAGAAAATCGACTTTATACCTAAATATAAGACTACGGACTTCTTCCAAATGCACTGCCGTAATACCGCCGTGGCTATATGCCAAATTCAGATCTTTAAAGAAGATTTATTAACTTAAATATGTTAAGCTAATGAGTCGAAGCATCTCGATATCGATTGCTAAATGTGTATATACAACAAAATCGACTTTATACCTAAATATAAGATTACGGAATTCTTCCCAATGCACTGCCGTTATACCGTTATAGCTTTATGTAAACTTCAGTAAGATAAAGAAGGTTAATTAACTTAAATATGTTAAACTAATGATTTGAAGCACTTCGTTATCGATTGCTAAATGTGTATATAGAAGAAAATCGTTTTTATACATAAATATAAGATTACGGAATTCTTCTCAATGCACTGCCGTTATGCCGCCATGGCTTTCTATCAATTTCAATACGTTAAAGGAAGGTTTATTAACTTAAATATGTTAAACTAATGATTTGAAGCAATTCGATATCGCTTGCTAAATGTGTATATACAAGAAAATCGAATTTATACCTAAATATGAGACAACGGAATTCTTCTAAATGCACTGCCGTTATGCCGCCATGGCTTTATATCAACTTCAATACGTTAAAGAAGGTTAATTAACTTAAATATGTTAAACTAATGATTTGAAGCATTTCGATATCGCTTGCTAAATGTGTATATACAAGAAAATCGACTTTTACCTAAATATAAGATTACGGAATTCTTCTAATGCACTGCCGTTATGCCGCCATGGCTTTGTATCAACTTCAATACGTTAAAGAAGGTTAATTAACTTAAATATGATAAACTAATGATTTGAAGCATTTCGATATCGCCTGCCTAAATGTGTATATACAAGAAAATCGACTTTATACCTAAATATAAGAAAACGGAATTCTTTTAAATGCACTGCCGTTATGCCGTTAAGGCTTTATGTAGAATTCAGTAAGATAGAGAGGGTTAATATAACTTAAATATGTTAAACTAATGATTTAAAGCATTTCGATATCGATTGTTTAATATGTAAATACAAGAAAAATCGACCTTATACCTAAATAGAAGATTACGGAATTCTTCCAAATGCACTGCCGTAATACCGCCGTGGCTATATGCCAAATTCAGATCGTTAAAGAAGATTTATTAACGTAAATATGTTAAGCTAATGAGTCGAAGCATCTCGATATCGATTGCTAAATGTGTATATACAACAAAATCGACTTTATACCTAAATTTAAGATTACGGAATTCTTCCCAATGCACTGCCGTTATACCGTTATGGCTTTATGTAAACTTCAGTATGATAAAGAAGGTTAAATAACTTAAATATGTTAAACTAATGATTTGAAGCATTTCGTTATCGATTGCTAAATGTGTATATAAAAGAAAATCGTTTTTATACATAAATATAAGATCACGGATTCTTCTAAATGCACTGCCGTTATACCGTTTATGTAGACTTCAGTAAGCTAAAAAATGTTTATTAACTTAATATGTTAAACTAAATGATTTGAAGCATTTCGTATATCGATAGCTAAATGTGTATATACAAGAAAATCGACTTTATACCTAAATATAAGATTACGAAATTCTCTACATGCACTGCCGTTAAGCCGTCATGGCTATATGCAAACTTCAGATCGTTAAAGAAGGTTTATTAACTTAATATGTTAAACTAATGAGTTGAACCATCTCGATGTCGATTGCTAAATGTGTATATACAACAAAATCGACTTTATTCCTAGATGTAAGATTACGGAATTCTTCCAAATGCACTGCCGTTATACCGTTATGGCTTTATGTAAACTTCAGTAAGAAAAAAGAAGGATAAATAACTTAATATGTTAAACTAATGATTTGAAGCATATCGATATCGATTGCTAAATGTGTATATACAAGAAAATCGACTTTATACCTAAATATAAGATTACGGAATTCTTCGAAATGCACTGCCGTTATGCCGATAAGGCTTTTGTAGACTTCAGTTCGTTAACGAAGGTTTATTAACTTAAATATGTTAAACTAATGAGTTGAAGCATCTGGATATCGATTGCGAAATATATATTTACAAGAAAATCGACTTTATACCTAAATATAAGATTACGGAATTCATCCAAATGCACTGCCGTTATACCGTTATGGCTTTATGTAAACTTCAGTAAGATAAATAAGGTTAATTAACTTAAGTATGTAAAACTAATGATTTGAAGCATTTCGTTATCGATTGCTAATTGTGTATATACAAGAAAATCAACTTTATACCTAAATACAAGATAACGGAATTCTTCCAAATGCACTGCCGTTATACCGTTATGGCTTTATGTAAACTTCAGTAAGAAAAAGAAGGATAATTAACTTAAATATGTTAAACTAATGATTCGAAGCATTTCGATATGGGTTGCTAAATGTGTATATAAAAGAAAATCGAATTTATATCTAAACATATGGTTACGGAATTTTTATAAATGAACTGCCGTTATGCCGCCAAGGTTTTAAGCCAACTTCCGTTCGTTAAAGAAGGCTAATTAACTTAAATATGTTAAGCTAATGATTTGAAGCATTTCGATATCGATTGCTAAATGTGTATATGCAAGAAAATCGACTTTATACATTAATAAAAGATAACGGAATTCTTCTAAATGCACTGGAAGGTTTATTAACTTAAATATGTTAAACCAGTTATTTGAAGCATTTCGATATCGATTGCTTAATGCATATATACAAGAAAATCGACTTTATAACTAATATAAGACTACGGAAATTCTTCCAATTGTACTGTCGTTATGCCGCCATGGCTTTGTAATCAACTTGAATACGTTAAAGAAGGTTAATTAACTTAAATTTGGTAAACTAATGATTTGGAGCATTTCGGTATCGCTTGCTAAATGTGTATATAAAAGAAAATCGAATTTATATCTAAACATAAGATTACGGAATACTTCCAAATGAACTGTCGTTATGCCGCCATGGCTTTATATCATCTTCATTACGTTAAAGATGGCCAATTAACTTAAATATGTTAAACTAATGATTTGAAGCATCTCGATATCGATTGCTAATGTGTATATACAAGAAAATCGACTTTATACCTAAATATAAGCTACGGAATTCTTCTACATGCACTGCCGTTATGCCGCCATGGCTTTATGTAACTTCAGTTCGTTAACGAAGGTTTATTAACTTAAATATGTTAAACTAATGAGTTGAAGCATCTGGATATCGATTGCGAAATATATATTTACAAGAAAATCGACTTTATACCTAAATATAAGATTACGGAATTTCATCCAAATGCACTGCCGTTATACCGTTATGGCTTTATGTAAACTTCAGTAAGATAAATAAGGTTAATTAACTTAAGTATGTAAAACTAATGATTTGAAGCATTTCGTTATCGATTGCTAATTGTGTATATACAAGAAAATCGACTTTATACCTAAATACAAGATAACGGAATTCTTCTACATGCACTGCCGTTATGCCGCCATGGCTTTATATCAACTTCAATACGTTAAAGAAGGTTAATTAACTTAAATATGTTAAACTAATGATTTGAAGCATTTCGATATCGATTGCTAAATGTATATACACAAAAAAATCGACTTTATACCTAAATATAAGATAACGGAATTCATCTAAATGCACTGCCGTTATGGCTTTATGTTAACTTCAGTTCGTTAAAGAAGGTTTATTAACTTAAATATGTTAAACCAGTTATCTGAAGCATTTCGATATCGATTGCTTAATGCGTATATACAACAAAATCGACTTTATACCTAAATATAAGATTACGGAATTCTCTAAATGCACTGCCGTTATGCCGCCATTGCTTTATACCAACTTCAGTTCGTTAAAGAAGGTTTATGAATTTAGATATTTTAAACTAATGATTTGAAGCATTTCGATATTGATTGCTATATGTATATATACAAGAAAATCGACTTTATACCTAAATATAAGATTACGGAATTCTTCTACATACACGGCCGTATGCCGCCATGGCTTTATGTTAACTTCAGTGCGTTAAATAAGCTTTATTAACTTAAATATATTAAACTAATGATTGGAGCCTTTCGATATAGATTGCTAAATGATTATATACAAGAAAGTCGATTTTATACCTAAATATAAGATTACGGAATTCATCGAAATACACTGCCTTTATGCCGTTATGGCTTTATATCACCTTCAATACGTTAAAGAAGGTTCATTAACTTAAATGTGTTAAACCTAATGAGTTGAAGCATCTCGATATCGATTGCTAATGTGTAAATACAACAAAATCGACTTTATACCTAAATATAAGATAAGGGAATTCTTCTAAATGCACTGCCGTTATGGCTTTATGTTAACTTCAGTTCGTTAAAGAAGGTTTATTAACTTAAATATGTTAAACCAGTTATCTGAAGCATTTCGATATCGATTGCTTAATGCGTATATACAACAAAATCGACTTTATACCTAAATATAAGATTACGGAATTCTTCTAAATGCACTGCCGTTATGCCGCCATTGCTTTATGCCAACTTCAGTTCGTTAAAGAAGGTTTATGAATTTAGATATTTTAAACTAATGATATGAAGCATTTCGATATCGATTGCTATATGTATATATACAAGAAAATCGACTTTATACCTAAATATGAGACTACGGACTTCTTCAAGATGCACTGCCGTAATACCGCCATGGCTATATGCCAACTTCAGATCGTTAAAGAAGGGTTATTAACTTAAATATGTTAAACTAATGAGTTGAAGCATCTCGATATCTACTGCTAAATGTGTATATACAACAAAATCGACTTTATACCTAATTATAAGATTACGGAATTCTTCTAAATGCACTGCCGTTATGCCGCCATGGCTTTATATCAACTTCAATACGTTAAAGAAGGTTAATTAACTTAAATATGTTAAACTAATGATTTGAAGCATTTCGATATCGATTGCTAAATGTCTCTGTACAACAAAATCGACTTTTATACCTAAATATAAGCTTACGGAATTCTTCTAAATGCACTGCCGTTATGCCGCCATGGCTTTATGTTAACTTCAGTGCGTTAAAGAAGCTTTATTAACTTAAATAAATTAAACTAATGATTTGAAGCATTTTGATATCGATTGCTAAATGAGTATATACAAGAAAATCGACTTTATACCTAAATATAAGTTCACGGAATTCTTCTAAATGCACTGCAGTTATACTGTTAAGGCTTTATGAAGACTTCACTGCGTTAAAGAAGGTTTATTAGCTTAAATATGTTAAACTAATGATTTAAAGCATTTCGATATCGATTGCTTAATATGTAAATACAAGAAAATCGACTTTATACCTAAATATAAGATAACGTAATTCTTCTAAATGCACTGCCGTTATGCTGTTATGGCTTTATATAAATTTCAAAACGTTAAAGAAGGTTAATTTACTCAAATATGTTAAACTAATGACTTGAGCATTTCGATATCGATTGCTAAATGTCTATGTACAAGTAAATCGATTTTATACCTAAATAAAAGATAACGGAATTCACCCAAACATACTGCCGTTATGCCGCTATGGCTTTTATGTAAACTTCAGTAAGATAGAGGGGGTTAATTAACCTAAATATGCTAAACCAGTTATATGAAGCATTCGATATCGATTGCTAAATGCCTATATACAACATAATCGAACTTGTACCTAAATATAAGATTACGGAATTTTTCTAAATGCACTGTCGTTAGGCCGCCATGGCTTTATATCACCTTCATTACGTTAATGAAGGCTAATTAACTTAAATATGTTAAACTAATGATTTGAAGATTTTCGATATCGATTGCTAAACGTGTATATACAAGAAAATCGACTTTGTACCTAAATATAAGATTACGGAATTCTTCTACATGCACTGCCGTTATGCCGCCATGGCTTTATGTTAACTTCAGTGCGTTAAAGAAGCTTTATTAACTTTGAATATATTAAACTGATTTGAAGCATTTCGATATCGACTGCTAATGAGTATATACACGAAAATCGACTTTATACCTAAATATAAGATTACGGAATTCTTTTACATGCACTGCCGTTATGCCGCCATGGCTTTATGTTAACTTCAGTGCGTTAAAGAAGCTTTATTAATTTAATATATTAAACTAATGATTTGAAGCATTACGGAATTCTTCTAAATGCACTGCAGTAATACCGTTAAGGCTTTGTGAAGACTTCAGTGCGTTAAAGAAGGTTTATTAACTTAAATATGTTAAACTAATGATTTGAAGCACGTCGATATCGATTGCTAAATGCGTATATACAAGAAAATCGACTTTATTCCTAAATATAAGATAACGTAATTCTTCTAAATGCACTTCGGTTATGCTATTATGGCTTTATACAGATTTCAGTACGTTAAAGAAGGTTAATTTACTCAAATATGTTAAACTAATGATTTGAGCATTTCGATATCGATTCCTAATGTGTATGTACAAGAAAATCGATTTTATACCTTAATAAAAGCTTACTTAATTCACCCAAATATACTGCCGTTATGCCGTTATGGCTTTATGTAAACTTCAGTAAGATAGAGAAGGTTAATTAACTTAAATATGCTAAACCAGTTATTTGAAGCATTTCGATATCGATTGCTAAATGCGTATATACAACAAAATCGAATTTATGCCTAAATATAAGATTACAGAATTCTTCTAAATGCACTGTCGTTAGGCCGCCATGGCTTATATCATTATTCATTACGTTAGAGAAGGTTAATTAACTTAAATATGTTAAACTAATGATTTGAAGAATTTCGATATCGATTGCTAAATGCGTATATTTAACAAATTCGGCTTTATATCTAAATATAAGTTTACGGAATTCTTCGAAATACACTGCCGTTATGCCCTTAAAGCTTTATATAAATTTCAGTACGTTAAAGAAGGTTAATTTACTTAAATAGGCTAAACGATTGATTTGAAGCATTTCAATATTGATTACTAAATGTGTATGTACAAGAAAATCGATTTTATACCTAATTAAAAGATTACGGAATTCACCCAAACATACTGCCGTTATGCTGTTATGGCTTTATGTAAACTTCAGTAAGATAGAGGGGGTTAATTAACCTAAATATGCTAAACCAGTTATATGAAGCATTTCGATATCGATTGCTAAATGCCTATATACAACACAATCGAACTTATACCTAAATATAAGATTACGGAATTTTTCTAAATGAACTGTCGTGATGCCGCCATGGCTTTATATCACCTTCATTACGTTAATGAAGGTTAATTAACTTAAATATGTTAAACTAATGATTTGAAGATTTTCGATATCGATTGCTAAATAGGTATATACCACAAAATCGACTTTATACCTAAATATAAGATAAGGGGAATTCTTCTGAATGCACTGCAGTTATACCCTTAAATCTTTATGAAGACTTCAGTGCGTTAAAGAACGTTTATTAACTAAGATATGTTAAACTAATGATTTGAAGCATTTCGATATCGATTGCTAAATGTGTATATACAAGAAAATCGGCTCTATACCTAAATGTAAGATAACGGAATTCTTCTGAATGCACTGCAGTTATACCCTTAAGGCTTTATGTAGACTTCAGTAAGATAGAGAGGGTTAAGTAACTTAAATATGTTAAACTAATGATTTGAAGCATTTCCTTATCGATTGCTAAATGTGTATATAAAAGAAAATCGTTTTATACATAAATATAAGATTACGGAATTCTTCTCAATGCACTGCCGTTATGCCACCATGGCTTTATATCAACTTCAATACGTTAAAGAAGGTTAATTAATTTAAAATATGTTAAACTAATGATTTGAAGCAATTCGATATCGCTGGCTAAATGTGTATATACAAGAAAATCAAATTTATACCTAAATATAAGATAACGGAATTCTTCTGAATGCACTGCAGTTACACCGTTAAGGCTTTATGTAGACTTCAGTGCGTTAAAGAACGTTTATTAACTTAGATATGTTAAACTTATGATTTGAAGTATTTCGATATCGCCTGCTAAATGTGTATATACAAGAAAATCGACTTTATACCTAAATATAAGATAACGGAATTCTTCCACATGCACTGCCGTTATGCCGTTAAGGCTTTATGTGGATTTCAGTAAGATAGAGAGGGTTAATTAACTTAAATATGTTAAACTAATGATTTGAAGCATTTCGATATCGATTGCTAAATGGGTATATACAAGAAAATCGACTTTATACCTAAATATAAGACTACGAATTTCTTCCAAATGCACTGCCGTAATACCGCCGTGGCTATATGCCAAATTCAAATCTTTAAAGAAGATTTATTAACTTAAATATGTTAAACTAATGATTTGAAGCAATTCGATATCGCTTGCTAAATGTGTATATACAAGAAAATCGAATTTATACCTAAATATAAGATAACGGAATTCTTCTAAATGCACTGCCGTTATGCCGCCATGGCTTTATATCAACTTCAATATGTTAAAGAAGGTTAATTAACTTAAATATGTTAAACTAATGATTTGAAGCATTTCGATATCGCTTGCTAAAAGTGTATATACAAGAAAATCGACTTTATACCTAAATATAAGATTACGGAATTCTTCTAAATGCACTGCCGTTATGCCGCCATGGCTTTATATCAACTTCAATACGTTAAAGAAGGTTAATTAACTTAAATATGATAAACTAATGATTTGAAGCATTTCGATATCGCCTGCTAAATGTGTATATACAAGAAAATCGACTTTATACCTAAATATAAGATAACGGAATTCTTCCACATGCACTGCCGTTATGCCGCCATGGCTTTATGCCAACTTCAGTTCGTTAAAGAAGGTTTATTAACTTAAATATTTTAAACTAATGAGTTGAAGCATTTCGATATCGCTTGCTAAATGTGTATATACAACAAAATCGACTTTATAACTAAATATAAGATAACGGAATTCTTTTAAATGAACTGCCGTTATGCCGTTAAGGCTTTATGTAGAATTCAGTAAGATAGAGAGGGTTAAGCTAAGCTATGTTAAGCTAATGAGTCGAAGCATCTCGATATCGATTGCTAAATGTGTATATACAACAAAATCGACTTTATACCTAAATATAAGATTACGAAATTCTTCCCAATGCACTGCCGTTATACCGTTATGGCTTTATGTAAACTTCAGTAAGATAAAGAAGGTTAATTAACTTAAATATGTTAAACTAATGATTTGAAGCATTTCGTTATCTATTGCTAAATGTGTTTATAAAAGAAAATCGTTTTTATACGTAAATATAAGATCACGGAATTCTTCTAAATGCACTGCCGTTATGCCCTCATGGCTTTATATCAACTTCAATAAGTTAAAGAAGGTTAATTAACGTAAATATGTTAAACTAATGATTTGAAACAATTCGATATCGCTTGCTAAATGAGCATATACAAGAAAATCGAATTTATACCTAAATATAAGATAACGGAATTCTTCTGAATGCACTGCAGCTATACCCTTAAGGCTTTATGTAGACTTCAGTGCGTTAAAGAACGTTTATTAACTTAGATATGTTAAACTAATGATTTGAAGCATTTCGATATCGCTTGCTAAATGTGTATATGCAAGAAAATCGACTTTATACCTAAATATAAGATTACGGAATTCTTCTGAATGCACTGCCGTTATGCCGTTAAGGCTTTTGTAGACTTCAGTAAAATAAAGATGTTTAATTAACTTAAATGTTGTAAACTAATGATTTGAAGCATTTCGATATCGATTGCTAAATGTCTCTGTACAACAAAATCGACTTTATACCTAAATATAAGCTTACTGAATTCTTCTAAATGCACTGCCGTTATGCCGCCATGGCTTTATGTTAACTTCAGTTTGTTAAAGAAGGTTTATTAACTCAAATATGTTAAACTAATGAGTTGAAGCATCTCGATATCGATTGCCAAATGCGTGTATGCAACAAAATCGACTTTTTACCTAAATATAAGATTACGGAATTCTTCTACATGTACTGTCGTTATGCTGCCATGGCTTTATATCACCTTCAATACGTTAAAGAAGATTAATTATTTTAAATATGTTAAACTAATGGTTTAAAGCATTTCGATATCGATTGCTAAATGTGTATATACAAGAAAATCGAATTTATACCTAAATATAAAATTATAACATTACGGAATTCTTCTAAATGCACTGCCGTTATACCGTTAAGGCTTTATGTAGACTTCAGTAAGCTTAAAAAATGTTTATTAACTTAATATGTTAAACTAATGATTTGAAGCATTTCGATATCGATAGCTAAATGTGTATATACAAAAAAATCGACTTTATACTAAAATATAAGATTACGGAATTCTTCTACATGCACTGCCGTTATGCCGTCATGGCTATATGCAAACTTCAGATCGTTAAAGAAGGTTTGTAAACTTAAATATGTTAAACTAATAATTTGAAGCATTTCGATATTGATTGCTAAATGTCTATGTACAAGAAAATCGATTTTATACCTAAATAAAAGATTACGGAATTCACCCAAACATACTGCCGTTATGCCGCTATGGCTTTATGTAAACTTCAGTAAGATAGAGGGGGTTAATTAACCTAAATATGCTAAACCAGTTATATGAAGCATTTCGATATCGATTGCTAAATGCCTATATACAACCAAATCGAACTTGTACCTAAATATAAGATTACGGAATTTTTCTAAATGCACTGTCGTTATGCCGCCATGGCTTTATATCACCTTCATTACGTTAATGAAGGTTAATTAACTTAAATATGTTAAACTAATGAGTTGAAGTATCTCGATATCGATTGCCAAATGCGTATATGCAACAAAATCGACTTTATACCTAAATAGAAGTTTACGGAATTCTTCTGAATGCACTGCAGTTATACCCTTAAGGCTTTATGTAGAATTCAGTGCGTTAAAGAACGTTTATTAACTTAGATATGTTAAACTAATGATTTGAAGCATTTCGATATCGATTGCTAAATGTGTATATACAAGAAAATCGACTTTATACCTAAATATAAGATTACGGAATTCTTCTACATACACGGCCGTTATGCCGCCATGGCTTTATGTTAACTTCAGTGCGTTAAATAAGCTTTATTAACTTAAATATATTAAACTAATGATTGGAGCCTTTCGATATAGATTGCTAAATGATTATATACAAGAAAGCCGATTTTATACCTAAATATAAGATTACGGAATTCATCGAAATACACTGCCTTTATGCCGTTATGGCTTTATATCACCTTCAATACGTTAAAGAAGGTTCATTAACTTAAATATGTTAAACTAATGAGTTGAAGCATCTCGATATCGATTGCTAATGTGTAAATACAACAAAATCGACTTTATACCTAAATATAGGATAACGGAATTCTTCTAAATGCACTGCCGTTATGGCTTTATGTTAACTTCAGTTCGTTAAAGAAGGTTTATTAACTTAAATATGTTAAACCAGTTATCTGAAGCATTTCGATATCGATTGCTTAATGCGTATATACAACAAAATCGACTTTATACCTAAATATAAGATTACGGAATTCTTCTAAATGCACTGCCGTTATGCCGCCATTGCTTTATGCCAACTTCAGTTCGTTAAAGAAGGTTTATGAATTTAGAAAAGAAAAATCGACTTTATACCTAAATATGAGACTACGGACTTCTTCAAAATGCACTGCCGTAATACCGCCATGGCTATATGCCAACTTCAGATCGTTAAAGAAGGTTTATTAACTTAAATATGTTACACTAATGAGTTGAAGCATCTCGATATCTACTGCTAAATGTGTATATACAACAAAATCGACTTTATACCTAATTATAAGATTACGGAATTCTTCTAAATGCACTGCCGTTATGCCGCCATGGCTTTATATCAACTTCAATACGTTAAAGAAGGTTAATTAACTTAAATATGTTAAACTAATGATTTGAAGCATTTCGATATCGATTGCTAAATGTCT
>JAPZAG010000778.1:0-13873 GCA_027475135.1 Bactrocera correcta | reverse complement strand
AAAGTTAAGATGCAAAATTTCGTAAACTTCAAATCTGACTCAAGAAAGATTTTGTGAACAACTTGTTAATACAGACTCATCTAAAAGCTTTAAAAAAGCTTTAGACGAAGCTTTATTTCGGTCGGTTAAATTCTTTTTAAAAAGCTTAACAAATATATTAAAAGCTTCTCACCAAGCTTTGCCTCTATTAAAGATTTTCAGAATTTGCTAAATGCCAGTGTAAATAACATAAACTTTCGCTCAAATCTCTAGTTCAGAGAAAATTTTTGAATTGTTTCTTTTTACTACAGTAGAGCTGAAAGGGAGGAGAATATGAAACCTTGTTAATAAAAATTCTACTAAAAGCTTTAAAGAAGCCACAAAGCTTCAGTTCAGTCGAAACTTTTTCAGTACATAATAAAAATAAACTTAAAAGCTTTTAAAACTCTTTATAAAACATCCTTCTTAAAGCTTTTGAGGAGTTTTATTGTAAGCTTTACTTCAATAAAGCTTTTAGTATTTTTTATGTTTCAACTACTTCTTTCTTACCGCGGTTATTCTGTCTCTACTAACTACTATTCTTCTAGGTCACTTCTCTCATTATTTAACTGAAACCTTGCCATCAATAATTGATTTTTTTTAATCTCAATTTTGCTTGGATTATTAGTTCTTCAATTTAGTTCCACGACAGCTAGACGTTTAATCCAAATCGCCAATTACCATTACATAGCCAACTGGGCAGTCAAGCAAAACCCGATTCATTCCCACGCTTCTAATGCGATTACAGTTATAATCCCGTTGATAACTCGAAAGAATTTACGCAGCCATCTGCCATAAAGGAGACTAAAATAAAAGATGATTAACATACGCAGAGGCAGAGAGCTTAAATTTATAAACACATCGCAACGAAAATCCACTTTGTAAGGGTACATGGCAAGTAATTAGTACCGAGTCACAGCGTTTTTAACGACGCCACTTTATCAAGCCCGCCGCATTGTCGGACAAGAATGCGGCAAACAAAACTCAAACTGCGTGCGAACCGCGCGCTCCGCAGCAAGAGTCACCAGTGCGCGGCGGCGCAACGATGAGACCCAGGCACCTGCATTCAAATATTTGTACGTATGTATCTATATGGAGATATATAGGCACTGAATGACTTAGCCGTCGGCATCGGTGGCCGAGAAAAGCGACGGGTTAGGGAATAATTGGCGGGGGGAGCGCACCACATTGGCAGCATTAAAATGTCTGTGACAAAGTGTCTATGTCGTCGTTGTCCCCAGAGCAACTTGTACCGCTAATATGTACGCCTACTCTGCGCCTAATGACGCGCCAGCGCGCCCACCAGCCGGCCTCGAAGAAACAGCAACCAACTGCCGGGAAGCGAAAGCGTCGAAAAATAAACAAAAAGAGACAATAAAGCTTCAGAAAAGCCGTGGCAGCGACATGCGTCTTCATGCCACAGCCATAGCCACAGCGCGTTGGGATTGAGGTGATATGTCCAGCCACGGCAGCCCGTAACTGAAAGAAGAGCACTTTGCATTAGCGACATAATTTATCTGCAATGCTGCAAGGAGCACAAGCAGCAACGGACGCAGTGGGAGCGAAAGGCTGGCGCAAAGGAATGGCAACAACGGCGGCCACTTAAAGGTTGCAAGTGGCGGGGACAGACAGCAAACCGTGCGAATGGAACGCAGCGAGGCTGCAACGGTTGCACGTTGCACCTGCGGTACTGCCTGTTCGGCGCAATGCGGCAACAGTTATGTGTGTGTGTCTGTGCGCAACGCCTCTGTTGTTGCTGTGCCGGTTAGGCGGAGGTAGGTGGCGCGCATGCGTGCCAATGCGTGGCTGTTTTGTGTTGCACATGCGCCTTGTTTGCGCCGCGCGCTGCGTCTCTCTTCGCTGGCAGCGTCGGTTGACCACATTCAATGTTGGCGGCGCAGTATGCATTATTGTTGTTGTTTGTGCTGAGCTGGTTTTTGGAGCAACAAGTGCAATTATTACGAATTGGAAATTCCGCAATTTACCGATAGCATGGCCACCAACAACAACAATGCCGCAAACGCGCCTCACGCAGTCATGGTGGGACAGCATTTGCGACCATGCGATGTGGCCAGTGGCCAGTCTTCCTTGGCTACGCACATGCGTGGGGAGCTCATGCGCCGCCTTGCAACCGACGGCTATAACTGCAGCTACTGGAATGGTAATAATAATGAAAATTCCTGTTACTGTGCGCTTCCTGTCGTTGGCTGCTTAACTGCGTTGCCGCAAAACAACACATTACATTTGGGACGTTGCATGCGTCCCATGCGTACCGTAGGCGTACCAGCGCAGCGCAGGAAGGCCTACACCGACGCCAATGGCATAGCTGGCGACGTATAACGATTTTAATTCCACGAATCGTGTGCGCGCAGCCAGCCAAAGGCAAACTGGTTAACGCAACCCATTGCGCGCAACGCCAACCAGAGAAGATGCGCGCTCAAGTAAGGCGGTGTGGCGGCGCGACTGGACGGCGTGCGGTTAGTCGGTCTGTTGGGTCACCGTCACATGACAGGTGCTCCATTTCTGCGTGCGCTCAATTCATGTCTGCGCCGCACGCCGTCGGCAGCGTCGGCGTGTACCAACGGCAGCCGGCCCGAGCGCCCGGTCGGTTAGTCAGCCTGACTGGCAACAAGTCGGCCACTGTTCATCCCATCAAGCAGTTGGCCGCCACTCAGTGCTACCTTGGCTTAGTAAACGTGCCATGATGTGTGGCGCGGCGGTGGCGTTGTGTTGCATGTGTGCGCCATTGACGCATAGTTGAATAATGCTATTCTCTTTTTTTGTTTTTGTTGTACGCTCTCATAGCCAATTGCCTCTAGTTCAGCAAGCAATCATTTACTGCAGGCAGCTGGCAGTGTTGCCACCCTCTTGCCACCAATTATTACTACCATTGCGCCTGCGCGCCAGCGTCGAGCCAACGCATTTCGCAATGAATTAATTTTGTGGCACAAACAATGTTCGCTGCCATTGAATTTATGTTTAATAAATTGGCATAGCTTAGCATTGCAATTTTTATTGAACAGTCACTTATGAATCGCAGATCAGCTGGTAGGCGAACGGTAGTTATGATGATGGGGCAGGCAGCTAATCCACGCATACTCGTATACGAGTAGTTGCCACAGTCACAGTGGCAGTGGCCAGCCACAACATTGGTGGCAATAGTGAAAATATGAGCGCGTTTTTGCGCGTGTTGCATGTAAGTTTGCTTGCAACTGTCTTGTAGAATTAATAAAATACCCATTTCCGTTAAGTTATTGCAATACGTTAATATATGGGTAATGACGATTGCCACAGCGTCTGTGTCTGTCTTTATATTTGTGGGCATACATATTTATACAGATTTGTATGCATTTAACGGCGATATATCAATCAGCAATGCAATTCGAACACTATATCATGCCACTAACTTGGCTAAGTGCTGCTTAATAGTTTTATTAGTGGCGGAAGGCAATTGATTGGAAAATACGAGCTCATGTTCATAGGTAGACGGGCGGCAGTTTGTATGCCGTCGCCGCTGACGCGATCTGTTGAGCACACTCAAAGCCGCTCGGACAGTTAACAGAGCCAATCAGCAAGACAGCGTAGTTAGTAATGGTGAGTCTCATTAATAAAAAGACAAGCTTAAGTGTTTAAATGGCAATTAAGTCCAATTTGGTGACATAAATGGTTGCAAGTCATTGCAGAATTATCATGAAATATTTGATTTTGGTTAAAAATATAAACACCATTTATATTTTTAACGTTGAAGAGCTCTTTCATGACTAAAACGAACGCATTCAGGATAATATGTCATTTACTGCTTTAAATTAAGTCACATTTAGACTTATATTGCTTAGAGTCCTATTGGTTGTCTGTGACACTATAAAATATTCTATATGAGTATATTTAACTTGGGCCAGAACCTTTGGTCTATATAGGGCTTAAATATATCAGAAATTGAAAAAGTCTACCCATATTTGATACCCATAATATTTGCGCTCAAGGCAGAAGGTGTCGATCAGACAGTACACGCCTAGAAAAGTTGATTCTAGAAACTTGGCTATAAAATTACAGTTCATGTCGTTACAAGAATTAATTCCCCCACCAATTAGTTCTTGTAACGACATGAACTGTAATTTTAGCTTCAGCCTTCTTAACATTGCAAACATAGTTCTATCGACAGTTATGTGCGAAAGACTTAAGCATATTTTAAATGAACTTATTGGGCTTAACAGACCGCAGTGTGGAACTTTAATTCTACCTACCTAACCTAATCTACTCTCAACCTATGTCTCTCCCATGGTACACCGGATTAGGTATTACTTTATGGAAGAGAAAAAGATATTTAATTCTCTTCTACTGTACGAACTGACCTCCTAATCTATTGTAAGTTTCTTAGTTCTGTGATAATTAAAGCTGACGCTTCGCTGAGACCTTTTCATACATCGGAGTACTGACACACACGTATTGTCAAATTTTGTTCAAAAACGGAGGCATTGAATGAATATGTGTTCAGAATCTTCTATGCACTCTGTACAAGTCGAACAAAATGGACTAACATGATTAATTGGAGATACTTTCTAAAGGAAACCTGGCCACTCGGATTTTGGTCATCTGTCTATCCACAAATGGATGTCTGGGATCAGTTTGTAACTCCAAAGTGCTTTGGGTGAAGTTTGCCATTGCTGCTGCTACATTGTAAAACTTTGGTTCTCTTTGCTCTTTTCCTTTTTCTAGACGGCTCTGATAGCTGGTATTGTCGTGCGAATTCGTCTCCCTGAATGTCAAAAGGCGTCATGCTAGCTGATACTTCAGCAGCATCGTTTGATATCGTTCGGAAAGCACTTATTACTTACTGCAAGAATGCACTGTATTTTTTGTATTTTATGTTATGGAATCGGTAGTAAATTGAGAAGCAGATCCTATTTGCATGGACAAAAGCGTAATTTTTATTTCTTTAATCTCTCTTTATAACGTAGAAACATGGATGCTAACAAATAGAAATTAGAAAGCACTTTGAGTATTCACGAGAACTGTTTTCCGCAAGGTCTTTGGAGCCATCCGCGTGAGCGTTGAATACTGAAGAAGATAGAAGCACGAACTCTATGAGCTCTATGACAACATGGTGGTAGCTAAGCGCATAAAAATGCCACGAATATGCTGGTTAGGTCATGTCTTTCGCATGGAAGATAATGCTACAGCGAAGAGCTCTTTTGGTCCGAGACCCATGGGTGGTTCGAAACCAGAGACAACTTGCAAAGTTTTGTGTTCTCGGTTACGTCAACTTTTTCAAACATTTTGGTCTATAGTTGGCTCTTGCTATTGGGATCCTCTGTTCCAAAATATGTTTTATATCTTAATTTAGTGTTGAGTTATGTTACTTTATAGGTTTTCGTAACTCCTTACTTTTTGGCCAAGAAATACGTACGTGTACGAAGTTTCATTAAGATATCTAACTTTTACTTAAGTTGTCGCTGACACAGACAGACAGACGGACAGATGGATAGACAGTCACTCGGATTTCAATCCGTCTAATCATCCTAATCATTTATATATGTAAACTTTATATCTATTTCGATTATTTTTAGGTTATACAAATACAAAACTATATACTATACTCTTTAGCAATAGGTTGCAAGAGTAAAAAAATATTCTCCAAATTTTCTGTAATCATTTCTCTTTTAATATTAGGAGAAAGAGTTTAATACTATTCCAACATGTCTGTTTCAATGAGAGAACGACCCAAAAAATAGCATTCGAGCGATAAACTTTTACTCGTAGAGGAAGAATCTACTTTTTGGTCGATATGAATATTTTGAGTTACTGTTAACAAGACAAATATTGCTCTTAAGTCGAAACGTTCTGAATATGTAAACGAGCAAAAATGTCCAACTTCACGATAAAGTGGTGAGTTTCCAGATTGCTACACTAGGGTTCCCCAATCCCACAATATAAAAAGCAAACTGCAGAAGTTTATATAATAAATACAAATGGAGCTAAACCATAAATGCTCATTCTCATTTAAGAAGGAATCGCCAGAAACTCTATGCTTATAGAGTATATAAATGATCATCCATTTCGAATTCCTACTTTTTTTTTTTAAGAAAAAACACAGAAATTTCAAAATTAATCGGGAATGTTCATTATCAGTCGAGGGGACATATTTTGGTATTTATTTTTTGAAGATAATCTCTTTCAAATATTGGCCGGGGTTACGTCTCAAATGGTCAATTCATTGAGTTCAATTTTCGATTACTCGTTCGAGCATTTCGACTGGTAACTGGTGAAAGCCGTGCCTGATGTTTTGGTCCAAGGCCTGTATGGAAGAGGAATTGTCCGCATAGACCTTAGCCCGAAACGTGAAATTATCTGCTCACTGAAGTATTATCTCAATAAATCCATTGATTGTTGTGATGTGTGGAAAGTGGCGCCGTCTTGTTGAAACCAAATGTTGCCGAGAACATGAGCTACAATTTCAGGCATCAAATAGTCGATTATCATGGCCGGTTAGGTTCTCACGGATATCATTTTTGGAGAAATATGGTGCGATTATACCACCGGCCCACAAACCACACCAAATCGTTGTTTTTTTCATGATGAAATAGCAGATCTTGAATCACTTCAGGTTGCTCTTTATCCTAAATGCGAAATTTTTTTTTTTGTGAACACACCAATTGAGCCAAAAATGGGTCTCATTGCTGGAAAAAAATTTGACTCGGAAACAAGAGATCTTATTGGACTTTTTCAAAAGTCCATAGAGCGAAATGATATAGCTTGGGAAGATCGAGGGCCTTTAATTTAATATCTTAACGTAAAATTCGCAGAGTCTGTCCATACGTGAGTCCGAGTTGCCTTGAGCGGCGCCGAAACCTTATGCCCATAAAGTATATTTATAGTATATATATACGGCCACCAGATGAGCTGAGTCAATTAAGGAATGTCCAACTGTCCGTCTGTATGTAAATGTGTCAACTATTCGCTCCGTTTTTGGGTTTTCGCTCTGAAAATTCGTATCTACCTCAACTTGTTAAGCGTGTGGCCCCCTTATTTTCGTATTGAGGTTATACAAATGTTCTAAAACTATGTAGTATATCCATTATTTATAATTTATATTTTCTAATATTCACATACCTACACGCACATTAAAGTGGACGACAATAAATTTTCCAAACGCTCGCCCGGAGGCGGACAAGTCATATGTAAAACAACGCTGTTACTTTATTTAAATGAGCAAATATAATTAATAGACGTGTCGTCCCACACCTTTATCACCACGAAAACAACAAAACTTAAGCAAAAAATACCAACATAACTGCCACCAGCGCTGCAACTACGTAGCTGAGTGGCCACATAGCTCAAAGTCAATTTAAATTCCGCTCCCGCTGCAAGTGCACCAATTTGAGACAGAGCAATCAAATGGAAGCTGCGAGAAAAATGCGCAGGTGGCTAAAGACCGCGTAATAAATTTTCCGCCTCAAAAGGCGAGCGAAAACAAATAGCCAAAGAAAATGGAAATTGCAAACGGCAACAACAGCTTGCGGCACACAGCAAATGGCGGGCGGCAGGCGACGTAGCAAAATTGGCGCGTCAACACGCGTCTGCGTAACCAGTTCAATTGTAATTGTGACGCTGCCGCGTTGACACGACCACGCGCAACTGAAATCATTCGGCCTGCGCGTGCGTGCCGTGCGCAAGCCCAAACGCGCTGCTGTTGCTGACGGCAGAAGCGCTGCCAAGTGGCCGTTGATGGACAGTGTGCATCCAACAATGGCAGGCGCATTTTTCATGTTCATCACCATGCTTGCAGGCGCGTGCTGCTTCAAGCCAAATCGAACGGCGAACAACGTGCGTCAACATTAATAATAACACCTTCAATGTGCGGCAAGCAACAGCGCGCGCTTCTGCAAAAACGAAATAGGCAAACAAAAAAGCCAAAACCGAAGACACGCACCAAACAGCGTCACTATCGCACTTCGTCGCATGAATGGGGTCAACGCGTCGCGCCGCCACCCAGATTTCTGCGTTGCTCCTAGGTTTTTGTTGTTATTGCTTGTGTGTGTGTGTGTGACACCTCTTCCCGCAGCCGCCGGCATGCTGCAACGTTTACAACTCACCTTTCAGCTTGTTTGCTTCGCTGTCTGCATGACAAATTAGGAAATTGCGTTCGCAATTTTTACGGCTTCTGGGTGATGAGTCGCGGATGTGTGTCTTAGGCGGTCGGTGCGTAGCCTGTGTTGCAACGTCGGCAAGCGAATTCCAGTTGCCACTTGTTTGGGTTGCACAAATTAGCAACGCTGCATAGGGTAGCGGCAAGACAAATAGGAAAAAGGGGTTAAGGTCTGCCACGTGTTGTGTGTGGGGCACGTGTGTCGGTTAATAGCTGACTTTCGGCACGACTGGCGTTGCTACCGCTGCTGATGATGGTATTTAGTTTTTATGACGTAGAAAAATTAAAAGTTTTAATTAAAAATGTAAAATGTTTTCTATTGCATTTGCACAGAAGCGACTACAACAACAATAGCAACAAACAGTGATGTCAAAAGTGAGGTTAAATATATGTAAAGGCGGAAATATTTGCACAGCGCGTGTAATAGTTTGCCCAACAAGCATGCTTTGTTATTTGGGTGGCGACATGCTAGTCATATTAGGGTGCGCACATGAGATGCTCACATTGCTGCAACAAGAAAAAAATTGTAGACAGTAGCTTTAGTTGTTGCCAGACAAGCAAAAATGTTACACAGAAGCTATAATACCCTTCACAAATACAAATTGTACCTCACAAGAACTTCATTCCGATCGTTGTTTGTATGGCAGCTATATGCTATAGTCGGCTGATCGGTACAATTTCTTCGGGGATTGCACCGCTGCTTTAGCTAATAATCCATGTCAAATGTCGTGAAGATATCTCGTCAAATACAAAAGTTTTCAATACAAGCATTTGATTCGGATCGTTCAGTTTGTATGGTAGCTATAAGCTATAGTGGTCCGATATCAGCCGTTCCGACAAATAAGTAGCTTCTTGAAGAGAAAAGTATGTGTGCGGAATCTCAGATCGATATCCCAAAAACTGAGGGACTAGTTGCCGTATATACAGCCGGACGTTTGGAGGGACGGACAGGGATAAATTACCTCAGCTCGTCATGCTGATCATTTAGTTACATTTTTTATAGGTCTTCAAAAATTCCCTCTGAGTGTTAGAGCTTCCTAGCAAACTTAATATACTGTGTTCAGGGTGCAAAAATGCGGAAAAAGTAAAGGAAAGGCTAGTGAAATTTGTGACATGGTTAAGGCAAACCAAATTTTATACCATTTATGCAATAAAAGTTTGAGAAGAAATGGTATCAAGGGCGGATCATATTCATTAGCAGCCCAAAGGGAATCTGGTCACCGATGCCTAGAGCATATTGAGTTTATTGGGGGAATATTTATTTACCTTGCTGAATGTCAGTGAATCTACAGCTTGAAGATGGGGAGATCCGAAATTCCAATTAATGACGATGGAATAGATATGCAAATACCCGTAAATGACGAATTGCGAAAAACAAACAAAGCGGCCAGAGCCGATTGCCAACCGACCGAGCTTCAAAAAAATCGCTTAAGTACCCCTCTCCCAAGTACCGAACACATTTAAATAACCAACATATTTAGGCTTAATACTCGTATCGAAGGACTTAAACGGGCTCTTTTAAGTATCCAACCGTTCTTCTTTTTCTTCTTTACTGGCGTAGACACTGTTTACGCGGTTTCGAAATTCCAAATGCAGCCAGGTTCTCCTCCACATGGTCTCTCCAACGGAGTGGAGGTGAATCTTGTTTCGCTGAACTATATCTCGTACAGCTCATCGATCCAAAAAATTGGAACTTTCCTTACAAGGTGAAGTTGGACGTAAGCATGCCTGAGGACTGAAACCTTCGTATGCTCTGCCCAATCAATAAAAATTGAGACCTTACAGTCTGCGCTAATTATGACGGGATAAGGCTCCGCAACATCGCAGATATGCAACGTCTCATCGAACAAACTGTATGATATGACTCACAGTCAACGAACTGATTGAACCTTATCCGTGTAGTATTAGACCAGGTAAGTTCCCCCTTGACCGGATATTGATAATTCTTCAAATCCTGGTTAATACCTGGAAGAGAAAATCAATGAACTGCACCTTCTCATCGACTTTGAAATGCAGAACTTCTGGCGTATGCCCAAGATACGGATATTATTGGCCTTAACAGCCACACGAATTCATGAAGCGAATCGGGCCTGGTGGTGAACCAGGACAAGACAAAATATCTCCTGGCATCAAATTCCACTATTATCTCTTTGGCATTCACGTCATGGTTTCTACTGCAGATAGTCATTTAATGTTGTATTAGATAATATCATCAGTCTAGGGTCCAACATCAACAAATCCATCAATATTAGCCTTGAAATCCAACCAATCACAGTCACTCTTGCCAATACGTGCTACTTCGGGTTGAGTAAAGAATTGAAAAGTAAAGTCCTCTCTCGGCGAAGCAAAACTTAACTCGATAAATTGCTCATTATTAACGTAATGTTATATGGTGTATCCGATGATATGGAACAAGGAGTTTTCGAGCGAAAAGTTTTCTGAAAGATTTATGCTCCTTTGGACATCGGTGCTGAATGGTGGTGAAAGTACGTAGGTTATGAATACCGCAGACGATAGATCGATGAGCTATACGAGTTGTCAGACGCCATCGACATTCAGCGAGCAAATAACAAAAACAGTGGCTGCTATGTCTATGAAATGTCGTCCGAATGAACGCAAACACTCCAGCTTTGCGGTACCCGATGATAGAAGCAGAAAAAAGTGAAGATCTCCATTCTGTTATAAAGGTCAAGTGAAGAGCCTCGTGGGTATTTCATTGGTACATTCTCCTGCTATTATATCTGTATTTAATTTATAAGAATTGCTTGTTCGAATTGCCATTTTCTTAGGTTTAACAGTCGGCTCCTCATTATCTAGTAGAATACACAAACTTGCACCAGTGTTGAAATTTTTTCGGATGATTTTGTACGGAGAGTAATAGACCTTCAGGTCTGTTTAAAGTCTAGACAAGCGAGGAAATTGCTTCGGCTAAGTTCCCGAACGACTTGAAATTGGTCATGAAATTAATCTAATGGTAGCTCCATTTGTAGGGACGACTGTCAAGGAGTGAATTAAAAAAATAAATATATTGGATTCATAACTCTAAACATCATTCTAATTATCCTTTAAAAGAATAATTTTTTTTACCAGCTTAACTAAAAGGACAATAGTGGAATCTGGGTAAGGTGGTATCAAAACGAAAGCTCAGGAAGAACTAGAATTGGACGATATCTATGCAAAACTCAGAATTCCGGCTTACGAGAGCTTTATGCTAAAATTTTTTCTACAACTCTTGAAAAAGTGTTCCAAAAAGTATATTCAAGAAACTATTATTCTGCAAAACATGATTGGACCATCTTTGCAAGAGTTTTGAAAACATGTTAAATGAAGTTCCGCTAATAAATGTGTATAAATATAGAATGAGTATTGTGATAATGAAAATCATTCATATTGATGATGAAAGCTACACCCTACGAGATAAGAAATTAATTGAGGTCACCAGACCTAAAAAATATGAGTGGAATTACAAAACTTCATAAAAGCTCTTAAGATGCCTTATTAAGACCCAGAGTCTAAATTTGGCATAAATATTGTAAAGTTTCATTGAGTTAAGAAAATTTTCAATAACAAGATATACATAAGACTCCGTCACAATATTTCATAAAGGTGAGTTTTCGGAAGCTTTTGTGGTAAAAGTTCGAAGATACATTTAACCAGCCGGAAAAAAACAGATTTTTATGAATTTTCAATAACGAGATATAAAACTTAGTAACAAGATTTAAACAACAGTGAGTTTTCGGAAGCTTTTTTTGAGCTTTTCCCCAAAAATCTTTAAACATACATGGTAAAGGGCACACAAAATTATTTGAAGACCCAACTAAATGTAAGAACAAATATGAATACAAATTTATTTTTGTGTCATGTAGCAAAAAATGAAATTTCAGCAATATTGTCAAGTGGCGCGTCGGATTGCGCCTGCATTTGCAGCTGTTGCCGAGCTTTCTTCCGCCTCTCTAACTAATTTTGTTGCTGGTACATGTTTTGGCTTTTTATGAAGCAAGCAATTTTTACTTGCCACATGGTGGTGCCACAGTTTTTGCAACGGAACAATAGCTATGCCACACTTAGCTGAAAACAATGAAATTTTGTAAACATCAAAAAAAAAAAGAAAAGAAATAAGGCTTAAATGTAAACAAAAACAAGTGCTACAACAAGCAGGCAATAATAAGGCGCGGCGTTGCATGTACGAGCACTTGCCACATTTAGCTCTTTTTTGGCGCCTGTACGTTTCGGCAACTGATTTTTACTCGCTTTTTGCTCGTGTATAAATCCTGTCACGCATTGCCATTGCATAAAAACTAGCACTCGCTACAACAACAACAGCGCTACAAGAAAAAAATACCAACAACAAAAAACAGCAAACGCTGACAACGACTGCTTGTAGCGAAATTTCTTCAAATTAGTTGCGTCGGGGCACTTTTTCGCGATGCTAATTAGTTGCCACAAGCTGTAATAGCACCAAAACGTTCGGGGGTATGTTGTTGCCACATACGCGTATGTAAAGTGCGCCACTCACGCCGCCACCGCCAGCCAGCGCAAGAAGTCTGCCACAGGCGCTGGCATAAAGTGGCGCAACCTGTTGGTTGTTGTCGACGCACCGCCGCCGCTTGGCCTTCCCACCTGCCCCCAACTAGTCTAGCGCATAGTTGACACCGCCACCGCCGCTGCCACCGGCAGACATTTTGCGATTTTGTCACAATAATTGGACGCATTAATCTGCGTTCGCTAACGCATCGCCAACGCTTGTTAGTCGCCACTTTAGTGCATCCGTCTGTCCACCCATTTAGTTGACGGCCCGCTCCTGCGTCGCCCTCGTCTGTCTGGACTTGACTGCCGGCCGACTTCTGCGCTTGACTAGCGGCGACAAGTGCGCGTTGGGTAGGTGTCTACTTGTCACTTGTCGCCGTGTCTGCTGTTGGTGTAATTGCTTTGTTGTTGTTGTTGTGATTTTCGCTTTCTTTTTGCTGCAACAAGCTCCGTGCAATCAGTAGTCCACCTGTTCGAAATTAGTTGCAAGTGCAGTCCACTTAATGGTGCAGGCGGATTAAATACGCTTTACGCCCCACAATGTTGCAAGACAGATTGAGCGTAACGACAAAATGCCGCACATAATTTGTGACTCTTGTTTGCTCGGAAAGCTAATAAGATACGTGCTCAATTGAGTCTAGCTAGGAATATGGAAAGCGATTTATTGAAGTTATAAATTATTATCTTTTTACGGTAAGATATAAGCTCTTGTTTAAAAATGGCAATGGGTACTCGCTTAAAACAAATTTTGACATTTCTATATTTCGATGGGTTATTTTTCTTCGTTATTGGTGATGACACCGCTTAGGCGATTATAGCCAAGTTACCAACAGCGCACCATTCGCTCTTCCTTTTTGCTGTTTGGCGCCAATTTGAGATTCCTAAAGTAGCCAGATTCTTCTGCTCCTGGGCTTTCCAACGGAGTGGAGGTCACCTTTTTTCTCTGCTTCCCCCGGCGGGTAATGTGTCAAATACTTTCAGAGCTGGAGTGTTTTCATTCGGCCAACATGAAACAGCGAACGGCTGTCTCTTAATTCGATGATCTATGTCCATGTCGTCGTATATCTCGTACAACTCATCGATCCATCGACTGACCGACAGTCCGAAGTAGCTATTGTTGGTAAGAGTTATCGTGCGTTAGATTTCGAGGATGAAACATCGTTTGGCATCGAACAGCACGGA